>CACVCL010029570.1:0-67858 GCA_902729485.2 Mus minutoides | reverse complement strand
GTTTGAAGCTAGCCTGGGCTATGTGAAAGCAAACAACCAAACCACTGGGTGAGGAACCACTGTACCCCAGAATTACCTAATATGACTTAACTGATCACATCGTCAACTCTCCTGCCAAAAAAGGACCATAACACCTTAAGTACTCTATATAATACCTTCGTTTATCAACTTTTCTATGCAGTGCTGCCCCTGTGCTCCATGTGTGGGTTGTTTATAGTGACCCAGTCCTTTATGGACCTTACTCTTAATTTATGTTTATGCATACTTCCTGTCATGAGGTGAACAGCAGCTTCCCTTGCCCCCTGCCCTAAGGTGGGGCAGCTGGGGGAAAGGATGACAGAGTGACTGAGATAGGGGATGACAGAGTGACTGAGATAGGGGATGACAGAGTGACTGAGATAGGTAGTCTGAGAGGTTTGGGTTGACCCCAAAGACTGGCAAGATGTGAGCTTGCCTTTAATAGTCAAGCTCAAAGAAGACTGAAACCTCCCCAGGTTTTTGAGCAAAGAAGACAGCTACTTAGATAGAGCTAGACTGTTGGTCAAGAGCCTCCTTGAGCAAGCCTTATGAAGATGCTTGCCCCCTGAGGCAGACAGCAGTGCACAATCAGAGGATGGGCTGGGGAAGGGGTCACATGTGTGCTTTTAGGGTTATGGGGCTTACCTTTCTCTCCTCGTGTGAAGATGTCCAGGGGACACCTAGAAACTGTAATTTCATTTACTCATTTTATAAATCATTGTTGGGTACCCATGTGGCCAAATGCATTTTGCTCCCAAAAGGTATGAACCCATGAAACACGGGTGTGGGGCCCTATACCCGTAGTTCCAACATTTGGGAGATGGAAGGAAGTTCTGGAGTTCAAGGGTAGCCTCAGAGATCTTGGGGAGAGAGAGAGAGAGAGAGAAATCACCAGTCATCCAGGGGACTCAGGATTGGCATTAGGCCAAGCCACAGACTTCCTTCCAACGATGAGGACAGTGACTGTATGTACCGGGTGACTGATCTGAAACCCACCCCACGTTCTCACAGTTAAGCTTTCCCCTGACTCGCTTCTCATTGGCTGAGGACAGCGAACACAGCAAGGCAGTTATGTTACCAGGACGTACAGAGCCTCTGAGATTAGTCATATTAGCTTGAGAACCACATTCCCCAAACTGTCTGAAGCTTCTTTTAGACAGTGTGGCAGGCTCGATAAGGATGCTTCTGCCCAGGCTTCCTTCTTTGTCTCCTTCATTTAAGCTAGACTTGCAATATTCCTGAGTCTGTCTCTCTGGGCACTATTTCTTTCTTGTTGTTAAATTTTATTTATTATTAATGTTGGTGATGTCATGGGCATGTCTACCTATCTAGATAGAGACAAAGATATGCACATGCTTGTGCTTATGTGCTATGGTATGTGTGTAGAAGACAACATTAGGAGTTCATTCTCTCCTTCTACCTTCTTGAAGCAGTAACTCTCTTAATGTTTCTGCCAGGCTGGGTACTTCAGGGTAGCTGACCTGCAAGCTTCCAGGAGATTCTCCTGTCTCCACTTTGCATCTCACCTTAGGAATACAAAAATTGTAGATTCCCTACCACTTCATCTGGCTGTTTCCTGTGGCTTCCAGGGGTTGAATGCAGATTATCAGGAGTACGTGGCGAGCAATCTGCTGAGCCACCTTGGTGCTCACTTTGACTCTATAGATAACATCAACTCCTTTCTAATCCCTGGAACTCCCCCTGGTTCTTTCAGCCCTTTCTGGTTTGCTCTCACATGTGTTGTTAGTCACAGCATTATTTTGTGGTTAGTTCTGTGTTAGCACCGACTTCTCAGGGGAGCTGGACTGACTGAAGAGGTCACGGAGACTTAGTGCTTCCAAACCCCAGGAGAAGCTGCGTGGAAATGCCCGTTGCCTCTGCTACAGAGGAGCTTGAGGCAGAGAGGACATTTAAGCCCAAGAGTCTGAGAACAGTTTGGACAACACGGTGAAGGTCTGTCTGAAAAAAAAAAAAAAACCCCGCAACACAACAAAACAAAAACAAAACAAAATAAAAACCAAGCCAAACCAAAAAACAGAAAAACAAACGGAAACCAACCAACCAACCAACCAACAAACAAACTAAACAATCAGACACACATATTGTAGCAATGAAGCTAGTATTGGGAATTTAAAGTTACCGTCACAGACTTTCTTGGACATGAGGTAGAGTGTTAAGAATTGGAGATTCTCCAGGTCAAGGATTACTTCCTGTGCCATTCTCATCTCTTCCTGCCTATACCCCTCTAGGAACAAGGAGCTCTCTGCTCCCCATCTCTTCCCCAGCCCTATACTGAAGCTGTCTCATTAGTTCTTCTTGGTACACACCTCAAACCTACATCCCCAGTCATCGGTCTTTTTCGTTGAGCTACACCAAACAGCTAGCTCCCCAGGTGCATGCTGCACCCTTGCCTAGCTTGAATTGAAAGAATGCTATTCACCAGTGACCAAGATGCCACTTGAATCCCACATAGGGTGCTCTTTTACAACTCTCCTGAGACCCGTTTATGAGCATACACAAGCCGCACGCCATTCTTATTAGTCAATGCTTGAGAGAAGAAGTATAAGGATGCCCATATAAAAATGCTAGAAAGGCTCAGGATGGGAGTTTATGCTTAGAAAGATTCAAATCATCTAAAGCAGTGGTTCGCAGCAACCTTCCCAGTGCTGTGACCCTTTAATATATTTCCTCATGTTGTGGTGACCCCCAACCATAAAAGTATTCCGTTGCCACTTTATAAGTATAATTTTGTTAGTTATGAATTGTAATACAAATGTCTGATGTGTGGGATATCTCATATGTGATTTTTGCATTCTATAGGTTGAGAACTACTGGTCTCAAGGCTTCAGTTTTCCATTTGACTAAGTTAAAACCTAATCTTTCTACTACCAAGAAGCCCCCTAACACCACAGGCCAAAGAATTTCACAATTCACCAAATAGCAGGAGTAGACAGGAATCCCTGGCCAGGCTTGGCATACACTGTGTTGTAGGTAACAGAAAGTCAGAAGTATCAGGTCCTGGCAGCAAGATTTATGCTAAACAACAACATTTTCACCAAACAAATGCATCCTTTGACCACACCCTACCACCAAGGCAGTAATGCCACAGACACTTACTTTTTTTTTTTTCATCCTGGAATTTCTGATTGTAGAAACAAAATACACACTTAGGCAAAGTCAGGCGCGGGTATCTGGGTGAGGCGGACAATCAACATGAACACATAAAAAAGTGCTCTCTGATTGTAGCATTTTCTTTTTGTCCTCTCATTTCCAAACTTTGTTTAAAACAACACCAACAAAACAAGCAAACAAACAAGCAAACAAACAAACAAACAAGCAAACCAGAGGCTTGAGTTTGTCAAGAACCAGGTTGACCATATGCCATTTGACAGCATGCCTTTGGCAAGGTGTATAATTGCTGGGTGCTTCAGTTCCTTTGTCTGTAAGTTGATGTTTTAAGGAGTGACTATGTCGCGGAGGTAGAGAGCTCAGTTGGTGCTTGTCATTCAAGGATGAGGCTCTGAGTTTGATTCTGCAGATCTCCTGTTAAAAACAGCAGGTATGGGAAGATGTGCTTAATGGCTCAATGGTGCTATGGCTGGTACAGGGTAGCTAACCATTTTCTGATTGGATGTGAGGTTTGCTCCAAGGGGGAATTTCATGCCTGGTTACTGTAATCCTGGTCAAAAGCTCATGGTTGAGGAGGTCATGGCCCTAGGATAGAAGCTGTTATTATCTTGCTGAATGGCCATTCTATCAAATTGCCTTGTAAATACTCATGCTTAAATGGGACTGCTCCCAACCTTGGTCAGAGAAGTTTCATTTCACTGTGTTTAGCAGTCAGTACAGAGACTCATAACTGGTGGCAAGAATACGAGATGAGTGCTCAGCCCTGGTGGGACATCTTTATCAATACTTCCCCTCCCCTACCAAGGCTTGGGGAATGTTGTGGAAGAGGTGACAGAAAGAAGGTAAGAGCAGGAGGGAGGGGACACTGTAAAATGCTGTTATCTGGACATGACATGGCCAATGTGCTCAAGAACTCCGCACAGAGTCTATGGCGACCCGCACAAAACGAAGCCAGCTGAAATTCTGGCATAGATGAGGGAAGGTGCTTTTAGTTCCCACCTTTTGCTCAGAGGCTTCTGGCAATTGACAGCTGCTGCTGGATGGAGGGAAAATTATTCTCTTTCGAGGGTGTCCCCAGTGGGAAGTTTCCCATTCTCCAGTGGTCACCCTGCACCCATGCTCACACAAACAGCACATATTAGACCTAGTGGGTCATAAGAAAAAAAGAAAAAGAAAAAGAAAAGAAAAGAAAAGAAAGAAAAGAAAGAAGGAAGGAAGGAAGGAAAGAAGGAAGGAAGGAAGGAAGGAAGGAAGGAAGGAAGGAAGGAAGGAAGGAAGGAAGGGGAAAAAAGACATGAGGTTGTCAGTGTGATGTTGGGGGAGAAAGATGGGGGTGGGGTGGGGTGGAGAAGGAAGGTGGGTCATGGATATTATTATAGTTCATTGTATATATGTACAAACTTCTCAAGAATAAAAAATATAACACTTTTTTTTTTTTTTTTGGTTTTTTGAGACAGGGTTTCTCTGTATAGCCCTGGCTGTCCTGGAACTCACTTTGTAGACCAGGCTGGCCTCAAACTCAGAAATCCGCCTGCCTCTGCCTCCCGAGTGCTGGGATTAAAGGCGTGCGCCACCACGCCTGGTTTAATAAAATATATAACACTTTTAAACGATTTATTTATTTTTAGTTTATATGTACAGGTATTTAACCTGCATATATGTCTGTGCACCACATTCATGTAATGCCCACAGAGGTCAGAAGAAGGAGTTGCATCTTACAAGAACCGAAGTTACTCGCAGTTGTTATCTACCATGTGGATACCTCTGGAAGAGTAGTCAGTATCTGCAGAGCCATCTCTCAGGCCCCAATAATAATTAAAACAAAACAAACAAACAAAATAAACCAAAACACAAAAAAACATAACATATTTGGTGGCATGTAATCATAATATCAGCACTGGGGAGGCAGAGTCAGCTTGCTCTCTGGGGCTTGCTGGGCAACCATTCCAGCTTTATTGTGATCCTCAGGTCCCTGTGTGATCATGTCTCACAGAACAAGATATATGACCCCTGAAGAATGACACTCAAGGTTCATCTCTGGCTTAAATACACACACACACACACACACACACACAGAGAGAGAGAGAGAGAGAGAGAGAGAGAGAGAGAGAGAGAGAGAGAGAGAGAGAACGATTCCTGCTCAGAGGTGTGCATATCCTAACATTTAGAGATCACTGCAAGTCTTTTGTGTACAGCCAGTGTTAAGTCTTGATTATCCATTGCGTCACGCAATCCTCCCTCCTGGGATGATGTCATTCCGATGTTCACTCTTCCAATCTTGATAGGACGTTGCATTTTATTAGTTTCAGAATGTTGCAGAGAAGACAAGCTTGGCCTCAGCCAACATTCAGGAAGTTGGGTCATTTCCACTCTGTTGTAAGGCGCCTGGCGATCTAGGATCAGAGAGAGGAAGAACTCTAAAATCACAAAACCAGGAGGTGACAGAAGTAGGGCTTACCCGCATCTGTCATTTGCAACTGTAAAGCCCAGAGGTATGGAAGAACGGAAGAACGGAAGAACGGTGATGCGGTAGGGAGGTGAGGCTTTGAGTCTGGCTTTCTCAAAGGAGAAGAGAAAGGAAAAGTACAACAAGCCAGAGACCAGTGGAGGAAGCCAAAGCTCTAGGAGGTAGCACATGCGAGGCCAGGTGGCATCTGGGAATGGTGCACAGAGAAGTGCCTTGGTGGGGACTGCGGAGCAAGGCTGGGGCGATTCTGAACCATGTATGTCACAGGCAGCAATGGATGGCAAACCAACAGTGTGCCTCACTGCCTTAGAAGTCAGCTATGAGCATCCTATCATATACTTACATGAAGCCCTGGGGATAGAAGAATACTCAGAGAAACCCTGCAGCCAACGGCACCACACTGGAAATTAAACACACCGTGAAAAGCAGGGAAATGCCAGTTCTGTTCACACAATAGTTCCATCTACAGAAGTATATGAATGGATTAAAGATACATGCAAAGATGTGGAGTTAATGCATAAAAGTCTATGGGAGGCCGGGCAGTGTGGTGGTGCACGCCTTTAATCCCAGCACTCAGGAGGCAGAGACAGGCGGATTTCTGAGTTCCAGGCAATCCTGGTCTACAAAGTGAGTTCTAGGACAGCCAAGGCTACACAGAGAAACCTGGTCTCAAAAAAAAAAAAAAAAAAAAAAAGTCTATGCAAGCCAACTGCAGTGTAATCCTAGCCAAGGGGCTGAACCAGGAGGATTGTGGGTCAAGGCCAGCCTGGGCTACACAATGAGTCCCTGATAGGAAAAGGACAGGAGAGAAAAAAATGAAAGAGACTCTACCATTAGCAGTAATGTGGATAAATCTGGAAGGCATTAGATTTAGTGAAGTAGCCAGGCAGTGGTTGTGCACGCCTTTAATCCCAGCACTTGGGAGGCAGACCCAGGGCTCTATACAAAGAAACCCTGTCTCGAAAATCAAAAAAAAAAAAAAAAAATTAGTGAAGTAAACCAGATACAGAAAAGCAAATTCACCTACTCAGGGCACCTAAAAGAGCCAAATTCATAAAAAGCACAGAATAGAATGGTGGCTGTTGGGGGTGGGGGAGGGAGGACTTGTCACTTGGTATGTGTAAAGTTTCACCTACCTGAGATAAATAATTGTTAATGAGAGTCTGTGTGCCATAAGGCCTATGGGCAGAAGTATGGAATTGTGCACCTTAAAGTGTGTTACAGCCAGGGGCTGGTGTGATGCCTCAGGACTAAAAGTACTTGCTGTTCGAGCTTGATAACTTGAGTTCAATTTCTAAAAAAAATATGTAAGGCTAGACCTAGAGGAAGGCACAACCGGATTTTAGCACCCAGGGGGCTGAGGCAATAGGATCATAAATTTGAGGCCAGCTTAGAACACACAGTGAAATCTTGGTTAAACACACACACACACACACACACACACACACACACAGAGAGAGAGAGAGAGAGAGAGAGAGAGAGAGAGAGAGAGAGAGAGAGAGATTAAATAAGTTACCAGAGTAAACAAAAAAAATGACCTAAGGAAAGTTTGGCTGTTTGGTCCAGAGCTGTGGTATCAGTACCACGAGGCACTTCCCTATGTCATCAATACAGATGCACTAATATATGTATCACTTTTAATCATTTTGTAAGAGTTCAAAAACAAGAAATACTATCATTTTGGAATCTATAAAAATGTTAGAAAAGCACTCGGGAGGCAGAGGCAGGTGGATTTCTGAGTTCGAGGCCAGCCTGGTCTACAAAGTGAGTTCCAGGACAGCCAGGGCTACACAGAGAAACCCTGTCTCCAAAAAACAAAAACAAAAATAAAACGAAAAAACAAAACAAAAAAAATGTTAGAAAAATAGATCAGAAGATTCAGGGTAGGGTCTCCAAGGGTTGATTCAGGATGAATTAGGGAAGGTTCACGAGGGTGGCTGCCACTATACTGTATGCATTCGAATATACATAGTTCATACATCCCTTTGCACTCCTGATCTGAGCCAAGGCTGGACAGTCCAGCTAGGCTAGCTAGTCGGTGAGCTGCAGGGATCTTTCTGTTTCTCTCTCTCCAGCCCTGGGATTGCAAGAGCATACCACCACACCCAGCTTTTTCACGTGGCTGCTGGGGATTGAAAGCGGGTCCTCCTGACACCATTGACAGCTATCTTTCCAACTCTTTCTTTGTATTTTTTATCGGCTTTGACCACTGTGCAGACCGTGACGCTCTCTACTGGGAATGAGGCTGAGAAGACAGATAGCCCCACTTGAGAAGGGAGCTTACCATGTAGCCAATTCAATGGCTCCTCCAACTTGTAGGCCTTCTACAAAACCATCTGGAATAAAGACATCATATTCTTCACGTGAATTATGTATAAGATAATACTCAGCCCCACTTCAGTAGTTTCATCTGTAAGCAGCCTACATCTCATATGTCTTGTGTGAGCTTGTCTCCCCAGGGTTCAGTGGCTGCCTCAGGCTTTTTCATCATCCAGTGTGTCGCTGATTGCTGGTCTTCAGTGCTTTACATACAATAGTTTATCCACAAGTGGGCTGTTCCTGTTCAAATGGATGCCTGTGACATCTTTCTTGGGTTGCTAGGGCCTAGCCCAGGTGAGCTACTCACGGAAATGCTGTTGTGCAAGATCTCCAAACAGGAAACACTTCCTGGATTTGGACCCTGCTATCTCTCTTCTCAAGCTTTGCTCTCTTAAACCCAGAGAGGCCCAACCCCCTCTCTGGGCTGCTTTCGTGTGTCATCTCAGAGAGCATCTTGGGTAGGCCCCAAAGACACATTCTCCAGTCAGGGTGTGTGCGTGTGCGCGTGCACGTATGTNTGTGCAAGATCTCCAAACAGGAAACACTTCCTGGATTTGGACCCTGCTATCTCTCTTCTCAAGCTTTGCTCTCTTAAACCCAGAGAGGCCCAACCCCCTCTCTGGGCTGCTTTCGTGTGTCATCTCAGAGAGCATCTTGGGTAGGCCCCAAAGACACATTCTCCAGTCAGGGTGTGTGCGTGTGCGCGTGCACGTATGTGTAGAGGCAGAACATGCAACCTGGTTATTCTGGTTACACTGCATCGCACTGGAAACCCCAGAGCACCAGGCTGTCCTCATTTCGTTTAAAAACAACAGTCTCTTCCACTCCTTCCGAAGCATTTAACGCCTTCCAAAAAGCTTCCACAGGCACTCACGTGGGTGAAACTCCTGGCTGCCTTGAGAACTTGGCACCCCTCCCCCTTCTGGCTCTTATAGGTAGGGAAACTGAGAAGCAGATGGCCCCACTGATCTGACCAAACTCAAACTAGACTCAGGTCTCCTGGGCCAAAAGACAGAGACTTGCTGGCACCTAGCTGTGGGTTGGTGCACAGGGCTGAGTGGGGCTTGGTGCCTGTCCAGGGGGAGGGGAGAAAGGAAACAGAATGACTCTCGTGTCCTGGCCTGCTATAGAGATTTGATGTTGGTCAAAAGTTTATGCCCCAGGATGGGCCAACCTGGAAATTAGATTTGGTTGTGAAAAGTTCTGCATTGTCTCTCCTTTGAACAGTGACAGCTGCTCATACCCCTACCCTAGCTATCTTCCTGCTGGGCAGTTGCACTTCATGGGTTAGTTAGCTCTATATCCTGCCTCCAGAATGGTACTGAGAAGACAGTTGGTCTAGCCTGGACTAGAAGTGTGGGTGTGGTGGAGGGGTGAAAGCAGCTTTGGGAGCAAGGAATGTCTGAGCTGGACCTTCAAGTGGACATTAGCTGGTCCGGTGACTGAGGGGACAGAGGCCAACAGGAGGAGCGGCAGGAAGCCAGCAAAGGAGAGTAAGTGAAGACACATTTCACGAGTGTGCACACCACCTCCACAATTTTATTACCTATGACTACCACCCACAGGACATTTACATAATATTTTATTGGACTGCTTTTTTTTTTCTAAAGGCAAATGCATTCGTACCCCCGACCCCCAATTTGGAAAGTAGGTCATTTCATTGTACTTTGATTTCAGAGTTGAAGATATCAAAGTGACGAGGTTGGTGATGATTTCGTATGAGCAGTGTGATCTTTGGCAGGGTTCTATCAGTCCCACATGTCAGGTTCACCGTCCAGGGAAGATGTTGTACTTGGTGGGGAGGCCCAGTGGGGACAAGAGAGACTACCATCAATTCAGGTTATTTCTAAAACCACCTTTGAAAGTCAGCAAAAGCATCTACCTTACCTCTACCACAGCATGGTTTTAAAGACCCTTAGACCTTTTTCATTATACAAACGCTCCCTTTTAAAGGGATATGATATATCATGGGTTTGCTGGCTACGTGCTTTCTTTCTTCATACAACTTAAATAAAAACCTAAGAATTCATATGAGAAACGGTCCTCTCTCCTCCCTGTAAGTTCATCTGGTGTAGCCAGGGAGCAGAGTACCACAGATGGGAGTCAGTGAACAAAAGCTTGGCTCTGAGGAAGAGGATGGGGCAGGAAAGGTGAGTGGCTCACAGCCAGCAGGAGACAAGAGTGCTGCCAGTGTGGATGGAGGGTGGACAGGGCCTGAACTTGAAAGGGCTTGCGTGCTGGCTCAGATGGGCTGGGATCATCTTGGTGACAGAAACAGAAAACCACGGAGAGGCTGTGCTATGAGCTACTTGCAAGGCAAGATGAATTGAAAAATCTCTTGAGGCTCAGACTGTCTTTCGGGGATCTTATTTTAGAGGGACCCATGAGGACAGTGGGGTGGGTCTCAGTGGTGGAGTGTTTGCCTAACACTCATGAGGGATCAGTCTCTAGTACTGCAAGAGACAATTAAAAATTAAAATAAAATTTAAATTATTAAATTAATAATTAATATATTAATATATTTTAATTAAAATAATTTTTAAAAAATTTAAAGTAAGACCGAGGGCTTATCTTAGTTGGGAGAGTACTTGCCTACTATCTACAAAGGATTCAGTCATCAGCATCACATAGAATCAGGTGACTCGTTCCTATAGTCAGGAGGCAGAGACAGAAGGATCAGTGTTCAAGTTCATCCCGGACTATATACCCAAAGTTTGAGGCCAGCCTTAGCTACCTGCCACAAAATTTACAAAAAAAAAGGTTTAAAATTTAAAAATGTAAATTTTGATCCTCAGAAAAAATTGGACAGGCAGATCTCCAGCAAAGAGTAGACCTTGGAAAACCATCTTTTTAATAATTATCTTTGGGCCAGTTGAATAATCATTTGTTGCCTCTAGCCCTCTGTCTGTAGGCTGATGGCTTGCCAAGTCTCCTGCGGTCAGGCTGGAAGGTCACAGTCACACGTGTCGTTGTCCCCTTCCCTCTAGGTCCCCTGACTTCAGCACTGTTGATGTTTACTGCTAACCTGCTTTTGCCGTGGTAAGATGCCCTCTGCGACACGCAGGGATGCTGTGATCAACTTGTGAATGTGCCTCCCAGCCTCCCGGGTTTAGCAGGTGGCAATGCTGTTTGGAGGAGGTTGTGCAGCCTTTGGAAGGTGGGGCCTGGCTGGCTAGAGGAGGTCGCTAAGGGACAGACCTTAAGGGCTTCTAGACTTGCCTGCTTCGGTCTGAGCTCTCGGCTTCCCAGTACTCTGAATTGTGAAGAGTCCTGGTCTTAATGCTTTCAGCCCTAGGAACTCTATCATGATGGTTACTATTGTAACAAGATCTAGAATGATATGGGAGTCAAACGCTACTGGGCAAGTCTGTCAGGGAGGGTCAAGATTAGGTTATTAAGGTGGGTCTTTCCTAACTGTGTATGGAACCGTTCCATGGGCTGGGGTCATGGATTGAGGGGGAAAAAAATAAACCCAGGGTGTGGAGAGATGGCTCAGCAGTTAAGCGTACTGCTGTTCTCTCAGAGGAGCACACACAATTGGAGGCTGATACCCTTCTTCTGGTCTCCCTGGGCACTGAACTCACATGCACTTACCCATACATACATGCTTAGATATAATTAAGTGAAATCTTTATCAACAGCAGCAGCAACACAACAAGAAAATGGAGTAGAGTTCCACCTGCTTCCTGACTGCAGACCCACGTGACCAAGCCACCCCTGACTCCTATCACCATGACGGTCTGCACCCTCAAACTGGGAGCCAACCCAACCTCTCTTTCCTTAAATTGCTTCTATGGGATGGTTTGTCACTCAATGGGGAAAGTAAAGAGCATGCCTGCCACTCCTCCCCTTCCCTGTCATAATAATGGTATACCTTCTCAGACGGCGAGCCACAGGAGTGTTGCCTCCCTTAAGCTGGTTCTGTCAATATTCCATCACAGTGATGTGGAGAGTCACGGACCCTAGGAACATCTCTCAGTTAGGACAAACACAAACATCTCAGGCATTGCCAAATAAACATCCCCAGGAGGAAGAAAGGGTGACCCAGACTTGTCTTTGGAGAGGGAGAGTAGGTAGGTTCTGGTGGCCTCAACAGTTAAACATTGAACTGTCTGCAGAGAGTCCCATGCATCCCTCCCACTCCCAATTTCAGAGCGTAGGAGGAAAGAAGCAGCCAATGAAGGAGTTTTATCATTGTCTTCGTTAATGTAAAGGTCCCTCATTGGTTCTCTGATACTGATTGACTATTGATTCTTAACTGTATCCAGGGACAAATACCCCACAGAAGGTCACATGCTCCCAGCTCTCAGGCATGACTTAATGTTTCCTTGCTTGGACCTGTCTTCCTCAAGAACGCAGCCAAGAGGAGGAGAAAAGACCATTGTTTTAGTCATGGAACAACTATGGGAATATTCAGCATGACTGCCCAGCATGGCGGTAGATTCACACAGTTTCCATGTACTAGAACCTGGCCAACCTGTTCCTTGACTCATAAAAATAATTATAGTAAAGCACTACTAAGCACCTACTGTGTACCATTGCACACACTTACCTAATCCTCACAACAATCCATTATCCCTTTTATTACACAAGGAAATTGAAGCACTGTGAGATTGGACGGCTTTCAAAACACTGTACAGCCATTAAATAGAAGGTGGCCTGTCAAGGTGGCAGACGTGAGTTCAGTTCTACTGGACTCTATGTCCTTTGTTGGTTTCCTTGGGTCAGATTGGCCTTCCTGGTGGTGCTGTGAGAAAGGTAGGGCTGACCCAGTGCTAGTAGCATCCTGAAGAGCCGTAGTCACTGGCTCCTTTAACAGTCGAGTGTGAGCTGTCAGCCACATACACATAAAACTGGAGAATGCTACCTTTGATGGTCTTAATCTTATAAAATAAAGCCTCGGATACAGAAAGCCCCCACACAAATAGCTTACAGGATTTTGGTGTGAGGATATCTTCATTAAGAGCTGTCAGACACTCTGAAGCTGCACCCTCGTCACCCGCACAGTGCTCCAGGAAAATGTAACTACCGTTCTCACACCCCTTCATCCTTCATTCTTTCTTTTGTTGACAGGGTCTTTAGCCCAGGTTGGTCTGGAAGTTTGTGTTACAAAGGATGACCTTGAACTTCTGATCCTCCTGCTCCCCCACCACAAGCTGAGATTATAGGCGTGTGCCTTCACACAGGGCTTAGACCCAGTACCTCCTTCAGAGTAGCTAAGCACTCTTCCAGGTAAGCTACCTCTCCAGCTTTCTCCTCTCTTGTTTATTTTGGAGACAGAGTCTCATGGATGCCAAGCTAGCCTCAAACTTCCTATGGAGCCAAGGATGACCTTGAACTTCTGATTCTCTCGCCACCCTCTCCCCAGTGCTGAGCTCAGCAGCATGGGTGGCCATGCTTGGTTTATCCAGGGCTCGTTATCAAACCCAGGGCCGTGTGCACACAAGCAAGCAAGCACTCTTCCTTTTCAGGTTTTGTCCCAGCCCAGAGTCTCTATCCCTTGCATTGATCATCCATTTAAGTCTATCTAGACATAGTAAATTTTATTTTAGAAACTTGATAAATCCCCTACGTCTGTTTTACCTATAGATCTTCCCTTCACACTTTTCCATATATTTCTTACTTATTTCAGTTTTAGCTGTATATACCCAAGGTAGGTCACATGGTGTTTTGACATGCATCTACACAGGGAAATGGTCGACCACCAGGCACAATATTCCAAGGTCATCTTCCCCAGTCTCCCGGTTTGTATGTGGTAAGAAGAGTTAACATGGACTCTTTTGGAAGAATTCCAGTATTTTCTACAAATACCATTGACTCTGACTCCATACTGTACTAGAATTCTTTTTAACTTCAAAATGGTAAAATTTAACTCCCTTAATTTCTTTCACCTTCCCCACAAGTACTGCCTCACTTGTGTTCCTATGTATTTGACTTTTCCAGAAAAGAGTCTTTGTGAGACCAAGTGATCTTTGTCTTTTTGTATCTGGCTTATTACACTTGGTTGGCCTCAAGGTTCAGCCATGCAGCGTTTTCCCTTCAGGCATGTGCCCAAAGAACACAAATTCAGCTCCCCATGGAGGTGTCTGAGTGCTTGCATTCACTGAACACCCCATAGCCGAGATCTGGAAACAACCTACATGTGTGGTAGTAGATGAATAGATAAAGACATTATATACACTTGGGAGTGGTGGTATAAACCTTTACTCCCAGCACTTGGAGATGCTACACTTGTGTATTTTTAACTTCTGCAGAATGACCTTGGAAAAATCTTTCAAGGAGACCTGTCCTCATTTGTAGATTGATTACCCTGAGGTGCAGAGCTGTCTCACATCTGGATTTGGAGAGGGAAAAGAAGTTGTTCAATACAAGAGATTAATTTCTGAGTCGATGGCTTCAGATATTCTTGGCCGACCTCATCTCCAGTTCTTCTAGTGCGCCTTCAACATCAACTCTGTCCGTTAGACTGATGGCTTCGTCCTCTCCTCTGCTCAGTCTCTCACATCGCCCATCTCCCCTCTTTTGACAGGGCAGCTGCAGACTGCATCCTATGTCCCTTTCAGAGTCTGCTTCAGGAAAGCAGTTTTTACACTGCCTTGAAACATTCCCTGTCTCTTCTCCCTTGCCTTCTGGGCAGCAGCTTAGCTTCTACAGGACCAGCCCCAGCATGCTAGTCTCAGCATCTGTCCCGCCATGCACTGGGTTGTGGAGACCCTCCCACCAGCAGCCTGGTTGGGTTGCGCTCTCACACAGGCTCCCACGCCACTCCAGCCCTGCTGTTGTGTTTGTGTAAAGGTGCTTGTGTATGTGTGTGTGTGTGGCATTTGTGCCTCTGAATTCAGTCCCCAGTCTGTTATACAAAGCTTCTTCCCTTCTTTCAGTACATCTTCATTTAAATGTTTAAAAATTTAACAGGTGGTGGTGGTGGTACACGTCCTTTTCCCCCTTTGACTTTTAGAGACAGGATTTTTCTGTGTAGCTCTGGCTGTCCTGGAACTCACTCTGTAGACCAGGCTGGCCTTGAATTCAGAGATCTTCCTGCTTCTGCCTCCCCCGAGAGCTGGGATGAAAGGCATGTGCCACCATCACTATTCACCAGCCTTAAATATAATTCTTTAAAAAAAAATGGTTAAGAATTAAAGGTGGCACACGCCTTTAATCCCAGCACTTGGGAGGCAGAGGCAGGCGGATTTCTGAGTTCAAGGCCAGCCTGGTCTACAGAGTGAGTTCCAGGACAGCCAAGGCTATACAGAGAAACCCTGTCTTGAAAAACCAAAAAAAAAAAAAAAAAAAAAAAGGCTATATAAGCTATATGTAAATATAAATTGTGCTTTATTGGTATTTTGAAAATTTATTTATTCCAAGTAATTTTTATAGTAACAGAAAGTTAATTAACTGTTTCCAAGAAGCCTTTTATACAAAATATTCTTGTTTCTATTGGCTTTATGGCTTGCAGTTTGAAAAGCATCCCCCTTGATAGTAGACTCTGATAGCTTTCCTTTGAGAATGGCTACTGTCGTCCTCACAGAACATAGAAGGCTCAGAAAAAACATGCATACCCTTCAGGCACAAATCCTTGAAAATTTGCTCAAATTCTCTCTCTCTCTCTCTCTTTTTTAAAAATCTTTTTTTATTAGATATTTTTTGTTGTTGTTTTTGTTTTGTTTTGTTTTTGTATTTTGAGACAGGGTTTCTCTGTGTAGCCCTGGCTGTCCTGGATCTCACTTTGTAGACCAGGCTGGCCTTGAACTCAGAAATCTGCCTGCCTCTACCTCCCAAGTGCTGGGATTAAAGCATGTGCCACCACTACCAGGCTAGATATTTTCTTTATTTACATTTCAAATGCTATTCCAAAAGTACCCTATACCCTCCCCCACCCTACTCCCCTATCCACTCCCTCACACTTCTTGGCCCTGGCGTTCCCCTGTACTAGGGCATATAAAGTTTGCAAGACCAAGGGGTCTCTCTTCCCAATGATGGCCCACTAGGCCATCTTCTGCTACATATGCAGCTAGAGACACAAGCTCTGGGGGTACTGGTTAGTTCATATTGTTGTTCCACCTATAGGGTTGCAGACCCTTTCAGCTCCTTGGGTACTTTCTCTAGTTCCTCCATTGGGGGCCCTGTGTTCCATCCTATAGATGACTGTGAGTATCCACTTCTGTATTTGCCAGGCACTGGCATAGCCTCTCTCGAGATAGCTATATCAGGATCCTTTCATCAAAATCTTGCTGGCATATGCAATAGTGTCTGGGTTTGGTGGCTGATTATGGAATGGATCCCCAGGTGGGGTAGTCTCTGGATGGTCCAATGAATTTATGAAATTCTTGGGCAAATGGATGTATCTGGAGGATATCATCCTTAGTGAGGTAACCCAATGAAGTCACTTGATATGCACTTACTGATAAGTGGATATTAGCCCAGAAACTTAGAATACCCAAGATACAATTTGCAAAACACAAGAAAATCAAAAAGAACGAAGACCAAAGTGTGGATACTTCATTCCTCCTTAGAATAGGGAACAAAACACCCATGGAAGGAGTTACAGAGACAAAGTTTGGAGCTAAAACGAAAGGATGGACCATCCAGAGACTACCTCTTTTTAAAAAAAGATTTGCCAGGCGGGCGTGGTGGCTCACGCCTTTAATCCCAGCACTTGGGAGGCAGAGGCAGGCGAATTTCTGAGTTGGAGGCCAGCCTGGTCTACAGAGTGAGTTCCAGGACAGCCAGGACTACACAGAGAAACCCTGTCTTGAAAAAAACAAAAACAAAAAAACAAAAAGATTTGCCAGACAGGTCCACCCGTTTACATGGCAAGCCTCTCTAACCCAAGAAACGGTCTCTCTTTAGCCATCTGGAGACAGACTACGATGGGCTCTAGCAATGGAATCCTGAGTACAGGGATGTGATAGAAAGAGGTACAGTTAAGAAACACCAGCATTGATTGTCCTTGCCTTCGGCTTCTGTGATGTTGAAATTAAGCATTGCTAATAAAAGATCTGGGCATTTTCTTTTAACTGTGGAGAGACTCTCTTCAGTCATGAAGGCCAAAACTCACAAAGCCAGCTCTGTGGCTGAAATGGACTCCATCTTAATTCTTCTACAGTGATGTTATTATTTTTACAGCTGTTTCTACAGCATGTCCCAAACATGGTTTATATACAAGGTATGATCTCTCTATCTTTCTGTCTCTCTGTCTCTGTCTCTGTCACTGTCTCTGTCTCTCTCTCTCTCTCTGTGTGTGTGTGTGTGTGTGTGTGTGTGTGTGTGTGTGTGTGTACTGTGCCCTGGGTAGGCGCCCATCTTGGCGCACGGGTGGTGGGAGGTATGGGAGATAGATTCCTATGTTTGGAGACAGATTCCTGAACACTCTCTGGGTAGAATGAGCAAGCCATTTAATGAGTGATCTGGAGATAAATTAAACCAAATCTTATAACTTTTCATGGCCCAAAGAGAAGACATTGTGTAAAGTGCGCTGACTGACTACCCGGGGTAAGGTCATATACATACTCCTCAGCCCCGGTATTTAATACTGGGAACTTTCTCCCCAGAGCCTCAGCTGTTCATAGGGTTCATGTTAGCTAAGGAAAAGTTGTAAGGAAGTTATAAACGCTCCTCGTCCTCCCTGGTTTGTTTTTTAATCATTATTTGGAAATAACTCTAAACTTTCAAAAAGTTGAGAAAGTAATGCCAGGCATAGCCCATGAACTTATGATCCCAAAATGGACAGAGAATGTGAGCCAGTTAATAATCATAATCATAATCATAATAAGCCGGGCGGTGGTGACGCATGCCTATAATCCCAACACTTGGGAGGTAGAGGCAGGCAGATTTCTGAGTTCGAGGCTAGCCTGGTCTACAGGACAGCCAGGCCTATAAAGAGAAGCCCTGTTTCGAAAAACCAAAATAATAATAATAATAATAATAATAATAATAATAATAATAATAATAATAAATGGTATTGCTTGCCATGTGGCAGGCAGTGTTGAAATACTCCATACACAACCTATTTCATTCTTGCTGGTAACCTCACTTTTAACAAGATCTGTTGTGTTCCCATTTTACAGATGATGAAACAGGCGTAGCAGGATTAAGAATCCTGCCTAAAGTTCCACAATAGAAAGTAGATTTATGAGCACATGAGCACACTCTTTCTAACCACAACTCTATGTGTCTCTGGGGACAAGTGACCAGAGAAGCTGAAGAGGGGATAGTGTGGCTTCTCAAACGTGCCAGAAAACTCATATTCACAATAACCAGACATGAACTGTGGCGAGAGGTCAGGAGTATAGCATTTGTTTAGTATGTTCAAGGCCTTTGGTTTGATCCCCATCAACACACACACACACACACACACACACACACACACACACACACGCAGTAATATGGACACACACAGCAACACTGACACACACCACACACACAAACATAAACATAACAGGAGGGCAGGTGTACAGAGACGCTCCCCACCTGTTTTTTGGTTTGTCTCTCCAACTTCCTTCACATCCAGTTTTTTGAGCAAATGAATGTATGGTTCACAGTGGGAAAGTGAATTCTGTAAGGCCTTGTGGCTGTCACATGATCGCTAGAAGAGCTGTCCCAATTCCACTATCTTCTTACCACCCACCCAAACAAGAATATGCTCTATGATCAATTATGGGATGTCATACTTAGTGCCAGTGCTCCAGGTCTTTAACAATTTAAAGATGGGAATATCTCAAACTTTTTTCCTCTTTTTTTTTTTTTTTTGGCATATTATTTCATGTAGTCCAATCTGCCCTAAACTTATAGCTAAGGATGGGCTTAAGCTCCTGATTAGCCTGCTTTTAGTTCCCAGATGTCAGAGCTATAAGGCCCGTGTCACTGTGTTTGGTCAAACTCCCTTCATTGGGGCCAGCATTGCTGTGTAACAAATACCAAAGATGTTTCAAAACAGAAAATTACAGACCAATATCTTTAATGAACATTTGCAAAAATCAGGGGGCTGGAGAGATGGCTTGGTGGCTAGGAATGGTTGCTATGCAAACAAGAAAGCCAACATTTGGATCCCAGCGCCAACATATCAGGCATGCTGCTTGGATGAGGCACAGAGACAGGCAGGTGCCTGGAACTTGCTGACTACAGTCTCCTAGAACGTGGGTGTGTGTGGGCTCCTCAACAAAGCATCAGTGAACCCTCTGGCCATGATAACGTGTGATCCCAGCACCCTGAAGGCAAAAGCAGAAAGATGATTGCCCTGCCTCAAAAAGCCAAGTTAAAATAAATAGCAAACCAAATCCAACAGGATTTTAAAAGGACCATACACTACAATTAAATGGAATTTCTCTAAGGCTACAAGGACGAAAACTAAACTCTGCGGTACACTGTGATGGTTAGTTTCATCAACTTGATTGGGTTTAGAACCACTATGGAGTTGAACTTTGGAGGCAAAATATTGGGGCCCCCTGGGAAGAGGACTTATAAAGGGCAAATAGGTTGGAAGGCCGTGGTGAAAGGAGACTGCTTCTGCCAGCTGTCAAGGAAGTCTTCAAAACTGAAGAGAGCACACAGCTTTCCTTAAAAATGAAGATACGCCTGAGATGAAGCTGAATTTTACTAGGGTGAGATATGTGCTGTGTACATGAAAAAAACAAAAACAGAAGCCAACCAACCAATCAGAAAACACACACACACACACACACACACACACACACACACACACACACACACAGAGAGAAACTCATGGTGGCAAACCAACTCAACCCAGACTATAGTAGACCAGACCAAATCAAACCAAACCAAACCAAACCAGACAAGAGAGATCTGGGGCAAGGTAACCTGGGCTCATGGGAACAGTAACATGGTTCCTGCCAAATTCAGAAGCAACCGTCCTACAAAGGCTGTGGTATACAAAATCCAAGTGATGCTGTACCCTTCTCGGGTTTAAAGTAATAAAAATGAACTAAATAAAAGTTAAATTTTTTTTAAAGGAAACCTTGTTAGCTGTGCCTGTGAAAAGTTTAAGTGAGGAAGGCAGAAGTATTTCAAGTGTGGGAGGCCTGGGGTTCTGGACTAAACAGGAACGAGGAAACGTCAGCACTAGTCTGTTTCTTGAATGGGCATGCAGTGAGTGTTAGGTAACTTCAGCCCCGAAGTCCCGCCCTTCCCGTGACTACAGAGTGCATGTTCTGACTAAAATAAACCTTTCTCCCTTAAGTTGTGTCTTGTCAGGTATTTGGTCACACACTCACAAGACAAAGGTTAGGAAATATGTGATAACCTCAACCCCAAACAGAAGAAACATCAGACAACACTGAACACCCCTTTAAGACAGGCAGTATAAACACATGGAACAAAATACAGGCCACATATGACATGCTCAATGGGGAAAATTATAGTATTTCCTCTTCTAACAGAAACAAGAGAAGAATGGCTATTCCAACCAACACTGCTAGTAGTTCTAGCCAGAGCAATTAGGCAAGAAAAGGATATTAAAAAACCCAGAGCTGAAAGGAAGAAGTGAAATTATCTCTGCTTACAGATAATAGGATATTCTTTTTTGAGACAGCATCTCTCACAGCCCAGCCTTGTTTTGAACTAGCTATGTAGTGCTGCCTCCTGAGTACTGGGGTCGCAGACGTGTCAGAATGCCAGTTCACATGGGGCTAAAAATTCACCACAGGATCTTGGGCATACACCCTGCCAACTGGCCTACAGCTTCAGCTTCAGCTGGTTTGACTTTATGAATGGTAAATATTAGAGATGCTACCAAAAATTCCCTACGAAATCTGATAAGTGCATTCAATAAACTTAAAAGAAGATAAGCACACAGAAATCAGTTGTTTTTCTAGAGAGTGACAACCAACTGTCTTAAAAAGAAGCTAAGAAAACAAGCAATATAAACACTTGAGAATTAACCATGAGCTGAGGTACTTATATGGTGAGAAGGACAGAACAAAGAAGGATTGAGTACAGGCAGGTGTGCGCGCGCGCGTGTGTGTGTGTGTGTGCGCGCGCATGCATACATACACACACACACACACACACACACACACACACACACACACACACAGAGGAAATGTATGTTATGTTCACTGATTGCAAGACTTTATTATTGTCAAAATACTCACATGAACCTAAGCTTTCCAGCAATTCAGTGCAGTGCTATCTCTACCAAACCAGAAACCAACTTTTCACTATGTACCCTAGATAAAACTCTCCTCGTGGGGGCTGCAGAAGTGGCTCAGTGATGGGGAGCTTTGGCTGCTCTTCCAGAGGATACAGGTTCTGTTCCCAGCACCCAGAGGGTGGCTCACAATCATTACCACTCTAGTTCTAAAGGATCTATGCTGTCTTCTGACATAGGCTGGCACCACATGAAGGTGGTGAGAAAACATACAAGCAAAACACTCATATACATAAAATACAAATAAATGTTTTTTAAAAAACCTCTACTCCCATATACCAGGAAACACACAGGAATTTTCAAAAGTACTGCTATAAATTACCAAACAAAACTGGAAACAAGCATAATATTTATTAACAAGGAAATTGATGATTAAAGTCTATTTATTCAGTGGGAAATTATTTCAAAGAGAATAGGAATGGACTCCAGTTGAGTGTGGTGGTTCAGTCTGTAACTCCAGCCATTCAGGAGCCTGAGGTGGGAGGAATATGGGAGCTCAGGAAGCTGAGGTCAGACAGACAATAAATAATAATAAAGTCTTACAAAGAAAGTCCTGCCATTTTCAACAATATGGAGGATTATGCTAAGCAAACAAATACTGAATGATTCTGGTTCTATTGAATATCTAAGATAAGCTCATAAAAGCAGAGAGCATGTGATGGTTGCCAGAGGCCTGGAGAGGCAAATGGGCAGTTGTTGCTCTCTATGTGAATTCAGTTATAAGGCCTAACGATTTGATGTATGATATAGGGCCTATACTCAACGATACAAAACTGTGCACTTTAAAACTTATTAAGCATCTAGGCATGGTGGCACACACCTTTAAGTGTACCACTTAGGAGGCAGAGGCAGACAGATCTCTATGAGTTCAAGCTAGCCTGATCTATATTCTATATGGTGAGTTCCAGGACAGCCAAGAGCTATGTAGGGACTTGGTCTAAACACACGCGCGCACACACACACATACACACACACTTTATTAAGTTAGGTATGATGGTGTATATTGTAATCCTAGAGTTGAGGGGTTGGGGGGAAAATCCAGGAATTTAAGGCCAGTCTTTGTTCTAGGAGAGTTTGAAGCCAGCCTGGGCTTCCCGAAAGCCCGACTCAAACAAATTGCCAAGGGATGAGAGATGTAGCTCAATTAGTAGAGCACTTGTTCATAGTATGTACGAAGCTCTGGGTTTGACTCCAGTGTCTTATAAACTGGGCCTGGTGACACATACTCTAATCCGCACACTTGAGAAATGGAAGGAGAGTTTAAGGTTCATTCTTGGCTACATATCAAGTTCCAGGTCAGCTTGAGAAACAGCAGACCCTATCTCAAAACACACATATGCAGAGAGGGGAGGAGGAAGGAGGAAAGGGGGACAAAGAGAGTGAGGGAGGGGAAAGAGGGGGGAAAGGAGGGAAGGAAGGAAGAAAGAAAGAAAAAGAGAGGAAGAAATAAAAATAAAGAAAGAGAGAAAGGGAGAGAGAAAGAGAGAGAGAGAGAGAGAGAGAGAGAGAGAGAGAGAGAGAGAGAAAGGGAAAAATTCTTTCTACTACATGGTACTTTCTAGTTTGAAGAGTAGAGCCAAATTGCTCTCCACCCAAGGATGACAAGCCTTCTCATTTTTAGTTTAGCTTCTAAGTATGGCCATCACCTGATAGTAACTTATTTTTGCTTCCTGTGAGTCAGAGAGGAAAAAGCCCTGTCTCTAAGCCACCAGGACAACTTTTCAAACAAATGGCCCATAATGAGTAGTTCTGGTAAAGTAACAGCTGTTGCTTACCTTGTTATAATCCCTGGAAGCTCTCTAATTTGTCCAGCGCTCTATATTAATAAAGCACATGTCCTATCATTTCTCAAGAGTCATGAGGAGTGCTTGCTCAGAGGGGCAGTGAACCATCCCACTCTAGAGCCTGGGAGAGCAGAAGCGCTGTGTAGCATCGTGGAGATGAGGCAGGAAATAAGTGATGACTCTGGGCTGTGAACATCAGCATTGTGTCCAAAACCTCATGTCCTTACTGAGGTTCGTCCAGAGAATGGCTCAGTGCATAAGATACTCATGGAAATTCTTTGTTGACTGCTAAGGACAGGGGACATATTAGACATTTTAAAAAATGGGATTCTTAGCTGGGCGTGGTGGCACCCTCCTTTGATCCCAGCACTCAAGAGGCAGAGGCAGGTGGATTTCTGAGTTTGAGGTCGGCCTGGGCCTGGTCTACAAAGTGAGTTCCAGGATAGCCAGAGCTACACAGAGAAACCCTGTCTCAAAAAAAACACCCCCCCCCCAAAAGGGATTCTTTGTGTATCTTTGCTTTTTTTTGTTTGTTTGTTTTTTGTTTTTCGAGACAGGGTTTCTCTGTATAGCCCTGGCTGTCCTGGAACTCACTTTGTAGACCAGGCTGGCCTTGAACTCAGAAATCTGCCTGTCTCTGCCTCCCAAGTGCTGGAATTAAAGGCGTGCGCCACCACGCCTGGCTCTTTGCATTTTCTATTTGAAGAATGCTAGTGTGTGTGTGTGTGTGTGTGTGTGTGTGTGTGTGACATGCACGGGCACCCTTTCCGTTTATTTTGAGAGATATCTTCTCTGCTGTTCAAAGTTGAGGGACCCAGGATAGCTGGCCTTTGAGCTTCTGGAGGGTCTCCTCCCTCTGAGCCTTGGAGGGGAGCACGAAGACTTCATTCAGGTCAGTCCTGGCTGGAGGGTCTGCAGGGACAAGCTCTGCCTCTCACCACCCTGAGCCATCTCCCCAGTCTCCAAAAGAGGATATTTTCTTTTGTTATTTATTTATTTATTTATTTATTTATTTATTTACTTTATTTTATTGAGTGTATGGTGGAAGAGTGAAAATGGGTCAAAAGGGAGGGAGGGAGGGAGAGAGGGAGGGAGGGAGGAAGGGAGGTCTTTCCCATGCTGGGATGATCCCTGCCTTGGGAAGGAAGGCAGCCAAACAGGTTAGTGTGTAGTCGTTGCTTTTATTCAAAAAAACTTTGGTTCTGGCCTCCAATTTTATTCTCAAAGGGCAGTCTGGGAACCCTCCTCCTCCATGATTGTTCCCCACTGTGGTGTGTATGTGTGTGTTTGCATGCGTGTGTGGGTTATGAAAAACAGAAGGCAGGAGGAACTGGCTGACCTCCTTATGGCTTAAGAATTTTGACAAGATGGGCTGGAGAGATGGCTCAGTGGTTAAGAGCACTGACTGCTCTTCCGAGAAGGTCCTGAGTTCAAATCCCAGTAACCACAAAGTACCCAAGGAGCTGAAGGGGTCTGCAACCCTATAGGAGGAACAACAATATGAACGTTATAACCAGTACCTCCAGAGCTCGCGTCTCTAGCTGCATATGTAGCAGAAGATGGCCTAGTCGGCGGCCATCATTGGGAGGAGAGGCCCCTGGTCTTGTGAAGATTATATGCCCCAGTACAGGGGAATGAGGATATTTTCAAGAGCTAGAGAAGACAGGAATTTTCTTTTCCTCACACCTTATCATAATCCACAAAAGTATCATATTTGGATTTTTGCTTTGCTAAAAATAAATATTATTACATCAGTGCTCATACACTTCTTGTTTAAACTTTTTTGCCTTAAAAAAAATTATTTGTGACAGAGTCTTGGGGACACAGCCCAGGCTAGCCTCTAACTTTCAATCCTCCTGCTTCAACCTCTTGAGTGTTGGGATAACAAGCACGGCTACCATACTCAGTTGGACTAATTACAAACACTGTACCAATGCCCTTCTCACCATAACCCTCCACTTCTGGTACAGAGGGCACCAGAAAACCCAAAACAAAACAGACAAAATAAAAATCCCAACAGATCAGACTGGTATACCTCACCTGCCTGTACCTTACATGCCTGCAGTCCCAGAATTTGGAAGGTGAAAGAAGAGGGGTGGGGTGCGAGAGTTGAAGGCCAGTCCAGAGTATGTGAGACCCTTTTAGAAAACAAGCAGAAGCAAACAAACAAATAAAAACTCCTAATAGATTTCCATGGTGACTCTTGTCTCAGTTCATACTGACTGTTGAATTAGATGCCCTAGAACAGGACTGAAAAAGAACATGTCCAGGAAGACCCATTCCTCACTCTCTAGGCAAAGTGACAACCTTTAGCAAGAGCATGCAAGTGGCAGGTGTCTCAGGAGGTATCCTTTGATAGAGTCAAAGTCTGGGAAAGGGCACCAAGGCAAGCTCTCCCCAATCCACCAAATCTTCACACTGCTCCGTTCCAGCAGGAACTAGTAACTCGCCCTGAGAGATGTGCCTGCTGTACCGGGTCCAAGGAAAGTTACAGGATCAAGACCTCAGGCAACTGGTAGGTCTGTGTACACTAACGCTTTCTAACACTATCACTTCAGAAAGAAAGTGAGATGTGTGTGGCAGAGGTGTTAAGGAGAGATGAGAGCACATGGCCCCAGTAGACCTGGCTTCCTACATGGGCTGAGATGTGGTTTAGTGGGTACTTTCCTCCCTCTTAAGCGTCTGAGAACACAGTAGCACACGTTGTCTGAGATGTCGATACACACACACTAAATAAGGAAAGAAATGGGGAAAATTAAGTTGTACTCTGACCTCTGATACAGGAGCTGCAGCATATAAGCCACTCCCCTCACTCCCAGCGCGCGCGTGCGCGTGCAAACACACACACACACACACACACACACACACACACACACACACCACACCACACTTAAAAACCTAGTTTTCTGCAGTGCAAGCTGCCTGAGCAAACCTGACTGCCACAGGCAGAGATCTATAGACCGCTGAGCATCTGCTATGTGTTGTCAGAAAAAAGGACCCTGGATCAGCCGGCTGACTGTGTGAGGTGCCAAAGTCTCTTCTTGCACCTGTTGCGCCCGCGCGCGTGCGCGCGTGGTGTGTGTGTATGTGTGTGTGTGTGTGTGTGTGTGTGTGTGTAGTACTGTTGCTCTTGGGCCCTGACAGCTGATGTCACAGCTAGGGGCTTTGCATTTCTTACTTGAGAAGCAGATAAGATCATTACTATTTTGCAACAAGGAAATGAAGTTCAGAGAGAAGTCAGTTGGGTTCACAGCCACAGGTGACAGTATCCCACCTGGGCAGTCGGATTTCTTCTCCGTGGGAAGGTGTATGTGTGTGTGTGTGTGGGGGGGGCGTGTAGCTCTGCTGTCCAAGACCTACTCAGCATGCACAAAATCCTGTCTTTAATCCTTGGCACCAAAACGATAAGAAACAAACCCAGAACCCTGTCCTCGTCTGCAACCCACTCCTACTCTGAAACGTTCGAAAGACCTCCCAGTATTCATCCGCCAAGAAGAGGTCTGGGAATCAAGTTTCAGGAGCCCCAAACCATGTACTGATGAGAGTCAAAATGAGAAATCCCGAACAAGGGCCTGGGTCTAGGCACTCCCGCCTGCGGCAGCGTTGCTGCAGGAGGACCGGTGGGGGGCGCTGCAGACCGCTCTGCACCCGCCTCCAGCTCAAGCCCTCAGGCCTCCCGGGCACCGGGGCGGCCCAAGAGCGTCGCGGACTCTGGGCGATCGGCTCTTCCGCCAGCCACACCCTGCGATCTTCCATTCCACCTCCTCTTGGAGAGGAACAGGGACGCTACGGAGTTCTTCCGGGCGTGGCAGGGGACCTGGAATACGTCGGTGCGTTCAGGCAGAGCGAGAACTGCCCTCAGCGGGGACTCCAGGCGGAGCCCAGTGCTCACCGGGACGCGCATGCGCTGCTTTCCAGTCAAGTCCCAAGTCTCCTCTGCCTGCAGTAGCGGAGCGGTTTGCACCGCATCCCACCCCACAGGGAACCCAATTTCCGACTTTGAATCCCAAAGTGAATAAGCTGGTTCTGGGCTTGCATTGTAGCCAGCAGAAGCCCAGGCAACTGACACCCAGGTCATCTTTGCTGATTCCCCAAAGCTAACTGATCCTAATTGCCTCAGTAGAAGCACGTAGACCATCCAGGTGTTGGGCAGAGAGGAAGGGAGTTTCTGAGAGTTAGCTTATAATAATACATCAACATGCATTTTGGACTTTCTTTCTTTCTTTCTTTCTTTCTTTCTTTCTTTCTTTCTTTCTTTCTTTCTCTTGGTTTTTCGAGACAGGGTTTCTCTGTACAGCCCTGGCTGTCCTAGAACTCACTTTGTAGACCAGGCTGGCCTTGAACTCAGAAATCCGCCTGCCTCCCGCCTCCCGAGTGCTGGGATTAAAGGCGTGTGCCACCTTGCCCGGCTTGGATTTGCATTTTCGCTTTTTCATAGCTTTCCAATTCCCAAGGACTCTGTAGAAATTTAGGTGTGTGTTTGTGATGTGTGTGCCACAGAACTTGTTGACATTCATTAAAATACAAGTTACCATCCTCACACGTTTTAAACCTACAGTATTAGGAACAACTCATCATGGCAACGTTACTCGCCCAACATCTGTTCCTTCCAATGGAAGAGTTTCTTTCCTGCCAAGAATTTTATGAATTTTATATAGGAGCTTGGTCCTGTTTGGGGAAGGTAGAGAAGGTCTGCCAAAGCGGCCTGGAAGAACTAAGGGATGATTGATTCTCTTGTGACTTTAAAAGGCTCTTGACGCTGTGAAAGTCGCCCTTCGGAAGAACACAGAAAAACAAAATCCCAAACAAGTGACATGTGACCAGAATTGTTTTAAAAGAGAACCATCAGTAGTGCAAGGTCAAGGCCCAGAGCCTGCCGACCAGCGCGATTCTGTTCTAGCTTTGTTCAGAGAGGGTCTAGCCCTTTGTGGAGAGAGGGAGAGTATTATGGGCCTGAAACCCAAACAACTCTTATCTGGGGACGCTAAGAGCTCCTTTCATTTCACACAGACCAGATAGGAGTAGTCGTTCATCACCCAAACTTCTGTTAATCTCTGCATCTCCAATCCATTGTCTTCTCAATTGGAGTCTGCTGACTGGAAAGTTTATCTTCTGAAAACTCTCATCAGGGGTGCTTGGAAGCCACCAGAGGGAAAAGGTCATCCAGCGAATTAGCCCTTGAAACATTAATGATTACCTCTTGACTCAATGCGGGTTTATTTATCTAAGCAGATTTCCAATAGGCTTCTCCTTAGCCATTGAAAGAACTATCTACCGTAGAGTAGGTCTGACGTGAGCAAGGGGCAGGCTGTCCTTTTCCATCCGAAGGGCCGCTGCAGAGTCTTGACACTAAGTGGAATGGGCTGTGCTGTTGTCATTCCGGGATTTCAGATGAAGTATGTCATGGCATTATCTTCACTGTGTTGTGTGATGGAAGAGAAATAGAAGAAACAATCCTGATATGTTTTAAATAAGCATCAAGAGGAAACCAAGCAGGCTAAAGAGCTAAAGATGAAGCAGCAAAGCTCTTTTAGTACAACCTGGAAAGGGGNCACACACACACACACACACACACACGCACACACACGAGTCTAGTCATGTGGCAGAGGGCGGCATCGAACATCTCTTCCTTCCACCTCCAGGGTGCTAGGATTACTTGCGTTTTTTCCAGAATACCCAGCCTCCTAAGATGTTTTCTTAAACTTACCTCCAGTGGACCCAACTATAAATAGAAAGGCTGGTCCTTCTCAGCAATTGAAGGCGTGTATAAAATGTTTTGGAATCATGCGGGAATTATCCTCGAAGAAAAGCTATGACTTATTCGTGGTGCTTTAGTCAGGGCTACGGGTTGCTACAATGCAGGAGATGAGGACCTCATTCTTTCTGAGATCCCTGTTCAAACTGGAAACTAGGGGAATGTGGGGCATTTTTTAATAGAATGACAGACAGGCAAGATTACTTGTCTCTATTAGAAAAATGGATGGTTAGGCCAGTCCTGCACATGTATTTTTGCATGCAGAAAAAATCACCCTATTTAGATTCAAAATGGCAGGGAGGGAGGAGCTTTCGTTTATCTGAGAAAGAGTGCGTTTATTTCTCCAGTAAGATAGTGGGCTTCCGAGGCAGACACACATGGATTCCTTTTGTACCCGTGCAGCCTTAGAGAAGTCACACTCCTGTAGGCTTCTGTCTTTGATCTAAAACAGTGGTTCTTAACCTTCCTGATGCTGCGACCCTTTAATACAGTTTCTCATGCCGTGGTGACCTCCAACCATAAAATTACTATCGTTGCTACTTCATAACGGTAATTAGGCTACTGTTATGAATCATAATATAAATATCTGTTTGGGATGGTCATTTTGGGGGGTCATGACCCACAGGTTGAGAAATGCTGGCTTACAGGGCTATAACATAGTGGCATGGTGGTATGCTCCTGCAACTCCAGAACTTGGTGGGGGGGCTGAGGTGTAGAGTCAGGAGTTCAAGATCATCCTCTACACATAGAGTTCAAGGCTACATGAGACTTTGTTTTAAAATAGCAATATATATATATACACACACACACACACATATATACACACACATACACACACACACACACATATATATATGTGTGTGTGTGTGTGTGTGTGTGTGTGATATGTGTGTGTGTGTGTGTGTGTGTGTGTGTGTGTGTGTAGCAAGATCTTCATCCTCTAGCAAAGATCTCAGCATACCAGGGATACTTAATGACTGTGAATCCCCCCCTTTCCTCTCCATCCACCTCTACCCTACTCAGCCAGCATCTCCAAGTTCACATTCTCCAGTGCACTCCTACTGCCACAGAGGAAACACTTCCAAGCTGGGGCTAGTGACAAAGCTAAAGGACAGAGAAACAGACTTCAAAAATAAACAAATAAACCATTCCTTCTAAACTCACAACCTGTAAAGTTGTCCCTCCTTGAGAGGTTTGTATTCCAGCTTGGAGGCCTCCCATCTGGGAACAGCATCAACATAAAAAAATGGTAGGTAAAAACTGTTTGCCAGAGAATTTGGCTGTTGAATGCTGGGTTGTGATGAGAGCATTGTTACGGCAACTCTAAAATCAGTTTTCTCAAGCCTTTATGTATAAAGGAAGACACTGAGAAGAGGTTTTTCCAAATTCATCCAAAGCAGTCAAAGCTCTCTTCCTTCAGTTTACTGATTGCATCTCTGCAGAGTTCTCTTGTTAATGGTGTGCCCTGTGTTCTAACTCAGACAACCGGTGACACCTGTACACCTATCAATACGAGTTCTTTGTCACTTTCTCCTGTATCCTTAGCTTGGTAACTTTGAAGCCCAGGTAGACTTCACCCTAAAGCCAACCCACGAGAGGTCTGGAATCACTGCAAACACTTTTACCAAGTTTTACAGAGTATCTGCTGCAGACTAGGCCGAGAAGCTGAGAATAAAAGAGAGCCAAACCTGGAAGGGGCCTTGTGTTTCCATATGCAAATTGAGACCTGAACATTAAACAGTAGGGATCATCTAATCCTTTGACAAAGGCACAAATTGCAAATCAGACTTCTAAGCCATAATGGCTTTGCCTAACAAAGTTCTTAATGCAAAGAATCCCCCAGGCAAAGCCTGCTCTGTCTTCTCAGACTTTGGCACCCGGCTCTTCTTATGAAGTCAGTTATTCTCACGCCATAAACTTCTCTGTGCTTAAAAGAAAATAGTTTTCTTCCCATGGCTAACATACGAGGTCCCTTGTACCACAGAAACTCAAGGTATTTCACGGGTTAACATCCCCCCCCCTCCTCGAAAGTGTTCTATTTTGCTTGAATCATTAATCCCAAAAGTTTAAACTATTTTGTTGAATAACACTAAAATCCTTTTGCTCAACCCGAATAGCATGTTTTAACACGCACCCGAATAACAGGTTGAATGTATATAAAATAATAAGCAATCAAGAAAACTGTACGAGGCACATGGCACGTGGGGTGCAGGGACTGTGGCCGAGACAAAGAAAAATCTACTTTCTCAAGAAAAGTTAAAAATAAAACCAACCTACAAGCCAACCAAAGAACTGATGGAGGCTAGGATGCTGATTCTCTTTACTGAGACAGAGTATCACGTACCCCAGACGGACTCAGAGCTCAGTAGATACTCACAGGGTGATCTCAATACTAGGGAGGCAGAGGCAGGAGGATCAGGCGTTCTAGGTTAGGTCTACCTCCATACACAGGGAATGAATGTGGACTACAAGAGACCTTGTCTCAAAATAAAATACTCCAGACAAGATGGGCCAGCAGGTAGACGCTCTTGAAGCCAGGATGATGACTTGAGTTTCAGCCCTAGAGTCCATTACAGGAGGAAAGAACTGGCTCTCAGATGTTGTCCCCGTGACCCTTACGCATGTCACTTTATCTAGGCATAGTATAAAGTCAGGAAATGCCTAGAAACCCTAGGGAGGGCATCAGGACAGATGAAGAGCTCGTCCCTTCCTTCTGTCTCATTCACCCATTCAGAAACCCAAAGATACTCCCCCTTATTACTGATGTACATCCTCAGTATTCCTTTTCCATACATTTTCCCATGAAAGGAAGGAAGCCAACAGGCCATGCAAGGAAAGGGGTAAAATAGCTCCTTTCTCCTGAGAGTTGCTTCATATCATACCTGCTCTTGGTCTTCTGACCTCCTGACAGTGCCCCCATACCCTCTCTTCCTCCCACACATTCCTGAAATATGTCAGACTCCATAGCAAAGACGAGTCCCCCCCCCCCCCCCCAGGAGATTCCGAGTTTGGGGGCTAAGTGCTCATTAACCATTGATTTTGTTTTGCTGAGGATGATGATGAGGGTCCAGAGGCAATCAAGAAAAACTCCCCATGGATTCCAGCAGCTCGTGTCTGCCAGGGGAAGCCGCACCAGAAAACCTTGCAGCAGCTCTGTGTTGAGGAGGATCACAAAGGAGTGTTTTCAGGAACTCAGCTTCGAGGCGAGCGTGGTGGCACGTGTTCATAATCCCGCCACTTGAGAAGCTGACCCAAGAGGGTTGCGGTGGTGAGTTTGAGGCCAGCCTGAGCTACAGAGCGAGACCCTTTCTCATAAAAACTGAGGAAGAAGAAAAAAGAGAAAGGAAGGGGGGAGGGGGGGGGAGAGAAAGACAGAGAGAGACAGAGACAGAGGCAGGCACAGGAAGCTGAAACCTCCCCAGTTTGATGAGGAGAAGAGCGCACGGTTTGGGAGACAGAAAGTCTCTGGCTTTCGATTCTGAGCAGCATTACTGGAAGAACCTGGGTGTTAGCAAATCCTCCTGAACTGGATGTATCTGTTTTGCCTGCCGCCCTACCTGTCCAGCCGACTGAAGACAAAGGTATTAGAAATGCTTCGAGCGTGACCGGGCGTGGTGGCTCCTGCCTATAATCTCAGCCCTTAGGAGTTGGTGGCAGGAAGGCTGAAGTTAAGACTAACCTGTGCTGCATGAGACCCCAGCTAAAAGAAACGCCCCCCCCCCCAAACAAAAGGAAAAACCAACAAGAAAAAAGTACTTAGCTGAAGAATGAGAAATGAGAACAAAAACCGGTAACTTTATCAAAAGAGAATCTCAGCGTCTTCATCTATGAAACGGGGTCGGGAGGGGGGCAAGCCCACCCCTGCGTTTTGTTGTAAGGGAAAGCGTAAAGAGTTGTGCAGAGCTGAGGGAACCCAGATCAGAATGAGGTGTGCCTACCCCTGTGAGAGTCCCTTTCGATTGTGCCCATTGCCTTCTTCTGTCGTGGCTCACACTGCCTTACCTTACTTCTCAGGCTTTCAGCGAATCATCCACACTTCCTTCCACATCTCTGTTGCAGCAACCTTACAGGCTGCAGAGTGAGTATGCAGATGTAGCACCAGAGTGCATTGGGTTCCTGCCATGGTGATCTGGCCACAGAGCAACCCATTGATCCTGTCAGTGCCTATGGTATAAGAACTGCCTAAGGACTTGCTCACTTAGGAAAGTGCCTGCTTAGCAGTACTAAACCCTGGGTTTGGTCCCTAGCACTGTGTGAACTGGGTACCTTGACATCCCAGCATTCAAGACGTGGAGGCAGGAAGATCAGGAGTTCAAGCCCCAGCTGGGAAGTTTGAGACCCTGTCTCATACATACTAAATACAAATAAAAAGGGATAGGAAATTCTGGCCTCAGACACAGTGAGCTGGAAATATCTGACTATTTGTTGTAGTTGGTTTAACTAGATAATTGTCCAACCTTTAGCAGGAGTCCTCTGTATGTCTGTCTATACATCATCAGCCATATAGCCATAAAATATAGGTCTATATTTTGCTTAACTGCTTGTTTTCTTCCCTGCTTAAATGACAACATGTAACATAAACAGGAGAACAAACCTAAAAACACAGCAAATGGCCCTAACTAACCTTCTGGAGCCTTTCTAATCATTGAGTACCCACAAAGCACTTGGTTCTATCAGGTGACTACCAAGAAGACTGCAGGTGTGGATTGTCTCTTTTTGCTCCTCTTAGGCTTCCATTTCCCTCCTTTTCCTTTAAGAACAATTAGGAGACTTTTGGGCGGACCTGTTTGCAACATGTTGACTCATTTAGGTGTGAGAGAACCGAAGTAATTCAAGTGAGACTCTATCAAGAGTATGGTCAAAACAATTAAAAAAGAAGGCCTCCAAGTATATAATGTTACAGCAATATGACACCTCCGCTGCATCTTCTTCCTCAACCAACTTAATTGGCTACCAGAGGCTTCACACCAGCCTGGGAAATTGTGTTTCAGTACAGGTTTTGAACCCCCACCCCCACCCCTTTCCCTCTGTTTTGACTGTGGTCTGGCCATAGACACAATGCATAATTTAAAGCAACTGAAGCACTAACCATTTTTCAGGACATGGTGAGAAATTTCCTTAAGATTTTCTTTTGTGTTTAAGACAAAGCCTTCCAAAAGCTTGTCCACTTCCAGCTCTTTTGAGTTTCATTTAGTGCAAACTTTAAAAAGACTAACTTCACACAGTGTTCAGATGTCGATAGGCTCCCTTTCCCACTGGATCTCACAGGCAGCGCATTCCACAGCCTTCTTTATGAAGATCAGCAGATCAGGATGGTTTTATAGGCAACATCTTTGAATGACTGTACATGCGAACAATGGAAGACAGTTTCATAAAGGACCTTCAGGAGGCAGACATGGCTTCAGTTTAGCACTATAAAAACTTGACGGTATACAATAGCCTGTAGAAGGTGCTACGGAAATACAAAGAACCAAAATAAATATAAAAAGCACAATACATAATAAAATAATAAAATGATTAAAAACAACAGATATATGAAAGTGTTTTTGTAGGACTGGGTGCTTCCTTTATCTGTATGAGAAAGAGCAGGATGGGGGTGGGGGGAGAAAGGGGTGTGTATGGAGATGATCTGGCATGTAAAGTGCTAAATACAGCATCAGAAGCCAGAGCTTTAATGGAGCAGGTGGCTGCCACTTGTTGCTAAATCCAGAGAGACTCCCTGTATTGTCAAAGCACAACAGGTATACGTATTTATGTTAATATTTTCCCTATGGAACGGCTTCTACACATTGCAGTACCCGGTTTTCCTTATAAAAAAGACTCATGTAGCAGAACATAGTGACACATACCCAATCTTAGCACTCTGGAGGTAGAGGCTCGAGTATCAGGAGTTCAAGGCCAGCCTCTGCTACATAGCTAACCCTGTCTCACTTTGTGTGTGTGTATTTATGTATCTATGCATATATATTCATTCACTCATATGGTACATAAAAATTGGAGATGTCTACAGAGTGAGTTTGAGACCAAACTGAGCTACATATTAAGAGTACTTACCCCAACCCCCCCCCCCCAAAGTTTGAGAATGCAGCTCAAATAGTGGAGTGCTTGTCCAGAATGTATGAAAACCTGTCTTCAGCATTGTACAAACTACGGTGCACGCCTGGAAACCTAGCACGTGAGAGGAGGAGGCAGGAAGATTAGAAGTTCAAGGCTATACAGTGATTTCCAGGCCAGATGAGAACACATGAGACACTGTCTCAATACAAGAACAGAAACAAACAAAAAGAAAACAAAATTCAAACAAACAAGCAAACAAGCAAACAGAATTGCAAGTCTCTTCAGGTAGAAAGTATATTTTGACAGAATAAAAATCAGCCTACCCATCTGTTGACAGGCAGAAAACACTACAGTTAATCCCCTTGTGTAAGCATGCCAGTTAAAATCTAGGACATATAAAATTAAATGTCATAAGGAAAATATAATAAGCAGGCACGTCAATTATTAGGTACTCTCTTGTATGTGAGCGGTTCCCCACCTCCACAATGACAGTGCGCCTGGCAGCCCAGAGCTACTAGGTGTGAGAGGAAATGGTTTAGGCTGTGTTGAATAATGTTTTTGTCCTGTTAGAGAACTCTTCTTCCTCATTCATTTGCAATATTGAACTTACTTTTGCAGATTAGAAGAAGCTAATGTGTACTGATGTTTCCTTATGACATCAAACATTTTTTTATTAGATTTGAGTCATCTTGATAGTTTATGCATAAGGTGGTAACAATCAGAAAGATGTTTCCTCCCCCCTTCCCCCCTGTACCCCTCCCCGGCTTTTTGATAGTTTGTTTGAGACAGAGCCTCACACATCCCAGGCTGTCCTTGAACTGTACGTAAGTACAGGTGAGGATGACCTTGAATTTCTGTTCCTTCTGCCTCAGCCTTCCTAGCATTGGGATTAAGGTAAGTACCACCAGGCCTTGTTTTATGTCCTGTTGGGGATCAAACTCAGGGCCTCATGCATGCCAGGCAAGTCCTCTGCCAACTGCACTATACACCAGGTGGAGTAAACCATTTATAAGACAGGTAGGTTATAAAAGCAACCACCACTATTTATTACAAAGAAAAAGTCATTAAGAATACAGCAGTTTTATTTTACATAGCTTAAAATTAAAAAAAAAATAAAGCCCAGGTGTATTTTACTTTTATTCTTAGAAAAGCAGTTTTCCCATACCTATTATTTTGGAATGTTTGCAAATTGGTGGGGAGGGGTAGTATTTGGTTCTCAAATCCATTTAGACTGAAATTTGAAACCAAACAAACTACTATTCACTTTTCCATGTTTCTTTCCAATATTTTTATCTCCTATTTTTTTTTCCTGCTCCTCAACACACATACCCAAGCCACATATGACAGTGAGCATCTATATCAGCACTGGGGAGGCTGGGGCAAGAGGGTCTGGTTAAAAGGACAGTTGAACGGCAACAAGATGCAAACCTACTTAAACAAGCAAACAACAAAAAGCAAGGACAAAACCTGAATAGGAAACAAAACACAAGCCAGGTTTGATAGAGCATGCCCATAATCCAAGAACTTGGGAGGGAAGAGGCAAGATGACCAGTTCAAGGCCATTCTCAGCAACAGAGCTAGGTTTGAGCTAGGGTTACAGGAGACAAACCCAAACTCAAGTACATGCGCATACAATTGGAGTCTCGCTGTTTATTGTGTTATATCCTGCCTTCCCCACTTAACATACCATGAACATTTTTCCATGTCATTAGCTTTGCTTTGAATATATTCTTGACCACATAAAATTCCATCTTCCTGATGCACCTGTTTCCTTTTAAGTGAAGACACATGGCTGTGGTTTCAATCACACTGGCCTCTTAAAAGTCAAAGAAAATACTTTGTGCTGATCTCCCATGAGCTCCTTGTGAATCTACATTTTTAAATTCCATTTATAAAGCATATTACGGTGTAAATACAACTCCAGGCACTAGATCCAATGGGTGGTTAATAAGCACTTTAAAGAATCAGCCAGTCAGCTTCTGCTCCCTTCATCACAAGACCATTAAAATGTCTACAAGTATCAGGGACTTTTCCATTTTGTGACAGCTAAAAATACTTTTGCCTCAACCTGGCGAGGTGGCTACCTCTCCAAGTTTTTTGCTCAGGTGCACCCCACCACTGGGCTACACAGTCCTGTCTTCCAGGGTTTGAGTAATTTTTTAATTGTTTCCTTGTCTTCAGAGAGATTGAGGAAGCTTTGAAATACTCTGTAGATAGTGAGCTTTGGATCTCTTTAGGGATAATATATGCAGCATAAATGAAACCCTTAATCCTCAGGAGGGCACTGTGGAACTACATTCTGTTCTTAGGGTTGTTTGCCTGGGGAAGGAAGGTTCTTTTGTTACTCAGATTCTGTGGGGACTACAAGGCCAGGCCTGCAGAGAAAATGATTCATAATTTCATTTACTTTAAAGACAAAATGTAATATGTACATACACAGACACATTTGTGTGTGTGTCTGTGTGTATAAGTGTATGAAACTAGAGTGTGACCTGGCCTACTGTTGAGTGCTCCCTGCTAAAATTGAGCAGATCAAAGAATAACTGAGCCATCTTACCTGGAAATGTGCTTTGGGTAAGGACGTGTACTTTTGCATTTGTCCTAAGCAAACATGAACCAGATGTTTTTTAAAGTCCCATCCGTAAAGCTCTCAACTCCAACACTACTTCATGTAAAACCGAGTAGTCTAAAAAAGCAAGTTGCCTACATCCTCTTGCCAAGGTAAGGCTGGCTTCACAGTGTGGTTCTCACCAGTGGCACCCCTCAACCTCCCCCCCCCCCCCCCCCCCCCCCCCCCCCCCGTTAAAAAGTTAAGTTCTTTTCCAGTCCCGAAAACAAAACAAAGAGATTGCAGTTCAGATAAAATATTATAGGTTTATTTAAAACTTATTTCTCACCTTGAGTATGCAAAATACAAACTCCACAAAATGTTCATTTTTTTAACTTTGTAGTTTACAAATATACAAAATAGAAGTTTGCTTAAATTTATATTACATATTTATTAAGGCAAGGAACTATATAGAAAAACACATTTGTTCTGCTTAAAGGCATACTTGGGAATAAACCATTGTACAAATTATTGCACATCTGAAACCACAGTGCATAACAGACTGTCTGCATAAAAATGTTACAGAAATAAACCAGGCTTATTTACCTGGCTTAGGTCATCAATGTAGATCGGAAGACAAAACTAGATTTTCCTTGTCAAAAGTATGCAGCAGTTGGAGAACTTTGGCTCCCCCGTTTGGTACCTTTAGAACCACGACTTACCAAGCACCATCATTTAGGCTATTAGAACATGTTCTGTACCTGAATCGCTTGCTTCCTCTTCCTCTGACACAATAATGGCTTTTTTTTTTTTAATAGAAGGCAAAGAGCATACAAGGCGATCTTTACGTGTGTATTGCATCATCGAAACACAATTCAAGGGAATCCTGGTCTTCCCTCCCACAAGCTCACTGATTTAGTGTATACCCTGATATCCACAAACTTCCAGTCACCCCTTGGCATTTTGTAAGTCCGGGCATGTTCAAGTTGGATTTGGTATTGGAATGATAGAAGATCCAGTCTCAGACCCCATCTGTTCTGTGATTTTTTTCTTTTGTTTTTTGTTTTTTTGTTTGTTTGTCTTTAGTATTTCTGTTTCGTCTCTTGGACTCTTCCTTTCTCCTGATTATCCATTCACAAGCTGACTTGCAGGGAACTTGACCATGATTGTAGCGCTTGCCAGCTGGGCTCCTCCCCTCGTGGGAAGACAGTGTGAAAGGTTAGAAAAAAAAATACTGAACTCTCTCTCCTGGCAGTGTGGGTCATATCCACTACGTGGGATTTAAAAGTGCCTCTTCATGTGTAAGGCAAGATGGTCCGACCTGGAAAAGGCCCTGTCGCACTTCTGGCACTGAAAGGGCCGGTGCCCTGTGTGTTTGCGGTAGTGCCTGGTCAGTTCATCAGAGCGGGCGAATTTCCACCCACAGCCGTCCCAGTCACAGTGGTAAGGTTTCTCGCCTGTAAAGGGAAAGAGAGAACAGGCTGCTGAAGCCATTGCTAGAACGGAAGAACTAGCCCCTTAAAAAAAAGGAGGGGCCAGAGAGCAAATTCTGCTGCGTGCCCCACCCTCTCTCCTTTCAATAAAGTAAAAATATAATAATAAAAAAAAGTCCAGGAATGCCTTTATGACACTGAAGGGCCATACTGAATTTCAGATGAATAGGAATGACATGTGTTATGAGTTTAAACTCATGGAGAAACAGTAGTTAGCAATTAAAAAAAAAAAAAAAAGCAGATACCGTCTCAAACTCCGTCCACCCCCACAGTGCGGGCTTTTCATTCTCTCGAGCCTAACCAGCACTGGAAATGGACTGGATTAGGAGTTATCTCTGTCGAAACCCAAAGGATCCCACGCCATTACGCTGGGTCCAGAATGCCACCCGTGGCTAATTTCTCCAGCAGAGCTGTTCTGGCTGTTTTCATAAATGGATCTGGAAGATTCTACCCACACTAAATGACTACACCTTTACGTTTTTTGTTATTTCCAGACCGGGGTTCTTGACCAGATTGGTCTTGAATCAACAGGATTCTTTCAACTTGGTGTCTTTGGTATTTGTAACTCCAAAGTTGAGTGTCACCCTACCCAGCTTGCGGGGACAGTTTTATACCAGAATCCCCAGCAATGGGAACCATTAAATTCTTCGAACGTAAATATGATCTAATTATTCTAAAGACCAGAATAGAGCCAAGGGTAGGTAGCTATAAGAGGAGGAGGAGGAGGAGGGGACAGCAATGAAAATAATCTAGAAAATTTAAAACTTTTCTTTTAAAGATAGTGACGCATTTTTGCATTGCAAAGTATAACTTCTTGATTACCAGGCTAGGAGGGGCAGGCACACACAGGAAACTCCCTATCTTTTAAAGGCCCAATGAGAAACTGCACATTCAGGCAGCAGATAGCATCCATCAAGCAAAAGGCTTCTGGGCAAAACCATAGGCGCCTGTTTGCTGCCCTCCTCTGTGATCCAGGAGATGGAGAAGAGATACACCCCAGCACCCAAGAAAGCCCTAAGGAGCCCACAGCCAGCTTACGGAGCAGACAGGCACCAACCCTCCTCCACAGTGCTGGTTCCCTTACCTGTGTGAGTTCGCAGGTGTGCCTTGAGATGAGAACTCTTCGTATAGGTTTTGCCACAGCCTGCATAGTCACAAGTGTGGGTGGCTGTTCTTTTCCGGGGCCACGACCTTCTTCCCCTCTTTGGCTTGGGCTCCTCTGGCAGGCAGGAACCCGGTGGCATGAGCTCTAGGGGGTAAAGAAAGTGGGGTCAACTTCAGTCTCAAGAATCCCCAGAAGTAAAGCTCCTAGCCACATCTCTACCAGTCAGTCCCTTCCCCCACTAACCTTGATAATGGAGAGAGGGGACTTGCGACTGCATCTGGTCTGGCAGGAAAGGAGGGTAGTTGGGCCCCAAATGGGGATGGAATCCTGGGGGAAGAGACAGGCCAGAATGACAGTCCCTGCTGTTCAGCAGTTCCTCGGGACTCAGTGTAGGGGTAGTCCTGGTGGGGAGCTGCCGCCCCAGGGGGAAGTCGTGTGTGTTGGGCCGGTGGCCGTTGCTGAGCTGGGGTCCAGCGTTCAAATGGGCCTCTAGGGACCGGCTGACCGTGCAGGATGGGACCGCCTCTTGCTTAATCTTGGGGCACATGCGTGGCGGGCCACCGCTGTAGGGCGCCACTACCACAGGGTGGCTGCCGTCTGGGCTTCCTTTGCTAACACTGATGACCGAAGGGCTGCTGTACTCGCTGCCAGGGGTGGTCAGAGACGCCTTCAGCACAAACTTGCCCATCAGCCCGCCACCTGGCGGCTGAGGCTGCTGTGGCGGAATGTATACTGGGTCCAACTCCGGCCGCAGGAGCTCAGCCACGAAGCCGCCTGAGGGGCTCACGTCATTGATGTCCGCCAGGTTGAAGGGTGCCGTGGGAGGTGGCGCAGATTCTCGGCTGTAGAGGAGCCCTCCACCTGAGTTGCTGGCAGCCACGCCCGGGTCACCCCCGGCCCGGATCGGATAGCTGAAGCTGCAGGTGGAGGGCGCGCTGGCAGGGCCGCTGCTCGCTGGGGAAGACGAGGATGAAGCTGACGCCGAGGTGGTCACGGTGGCGGCCACCGATTCCTGGTGGGTTAGCGAGTTGGAAAGGATAAAGTCTAGGTCCAGGAGATCGTTGAACTCCTCGGTCTCCCTCCGGGCTAGGAGGGCCGGGTTGTTACTACTGCAAGCTGCACCAGCTCCGCCACTCTCCAGGTCTGTGGCCACCGTCGCCGCCAGGTCGTAGGGGCGGCCGGGAAGTGGGGGAAGTCGCTTCATGTGAGAGAGTTCCTCACGCCAACGCTGCAAGAACAGGGAGGGAGAGAGAAACTGTTAAGTTGTAGCCCCCTGTTACCACCCCTAATATTGACTTGGTGGGTGAAGCACACCAACACCCTGCCATAAGAACTGGACAGGACAGGAAGGCAGCCTGGGGACTCCAGGGGCCAGCACTGCAATCTTAGCTAACACCAAGGTAAGTGGCACGTTCGTTCTAATGCAAGCTAGTGCAGTAACTCCACCAGCTCAGTCCTCTTCCCCGCCAGATCCGCCGGACGCTCCAGCCGCCCACGGAATTGGGACACTGGGACACTGTAGCTTTCTCCCCATGCACCATAGCCACCCGGTCGCCTACGCGCTACGATCACTCCGGCCCAAAGGGTCTCGAGACTTGTCCACCTACAATATAGTGGCCTGAGTGCGCCTACCCCACGGTCCGGACGCCCGGAGACCGGTGGGGAACCGCTGTGCGCCCCTGGCGGTACCGCAGTGCCGGGACCACACGCACTTAAGGCCGACTCAAGGGCCGAGGAGCCACCTTGGGAAGGCTGTAGAGTTCCAATGGAGGTCGATCCTTGTCCTAACCAGGGGCTCTTGGTGACCCTCGGATTCCGCCCATACACCCCACCCCATCTGCAGAAATCTACAGGGCCCTAGCGCGACACTCACGTTAGTCGGGGCACCTGCTGGACGCAGTGTCTTCTCCCTTCCCGCCGGGCCGGACGCGAACGTGGAGAAGGACGGGAGCAGAGCGTCGCTGACAGCCATGTCAGACTCGCCAGGTGGCTGCCTGCGGGCCGGGCGGGGCGCACAGGGACCAGGAGTCAGGGGACACCCTGGCCACTGCTCCGAAGTTTCCCTCCAGTCCTCACCCCTTTCTGTTCCCAAGCCCAACATTTCACCTACCTCATTAATGTGGGGGCCCAGAAGGTCCTCCGGAGTCCGAAGAAGAGAGAGGGGTACCCGAACCCCAAAGTCAACGAAGATTAAAAACTTTAGAAACAAAACCCCAAACCAAAACCCCCAAATTGCCCGAGATCCTTCTTCTTTGGATTTAATATAAACCGGCGATGTCTTTAAAAAAGTTCTTTTGTATACAAAAATTCTTAGAAAAGTTGTAAACTCTTATAAAAATAGACAATCAGCAAGGCAGATAAGTAGGTCCGATGGCCAGGCTGCACGCTCTTGGACTCAGCAGTGTCCCCCACCGTTGTCGCGGCCACTGTGGCTGTCTGCGGCGCGGGGGCTGTGGTCCGGGCGGTGGGCGGGCGGCGCCGCCAGGTGAGAATGGCCGCGGTGGCGCGGAACTGCGAGCTGGGCGGTGGCGCGGGGTGCGGAGTCCTGGGGACTGTGCCGGGTGCGCGCGGCCATGGGCGCGGGTCACGGGCGGGTAGCTGGGTGGGGGGCTGGAGGGGCGGGGAGGGGCACTCGGCGGCTCCGGGTGCCGCCGCCGCCCGCCACCGCCTCTGCTCCCCGCGCGCCCGGAGCCGCGCTCGCTCTCTTGGCTGGGGAACTGCCGGCGGCCGCCGCGCGCTTCTTACTTATAACTTCTCGCTCGTTTGCTCCCCGCCTCCTCCCTGTGGCGCGCGGGGCCCCGCCCCCTGCCTTTTTTCTCCCCGCCTTCCCGCAGCCCCCCCCGCGCGTTGCCATGGTAGCTAAATAAACAAACTCCGCGCACGTGGGGGCGGGGGCGAGGGAGGGGCGCGGGCGGGGCGGGGCCGGGCCGTGACGCCAGCCCCGCAGCTGGCTGGCTGGAGCCGTGCTGACGCCGGCGGCGGTGGCGGCGACGACGGCTTCGGCGCTGGGAGTACGGCGTGGCTCCCGTGGCCGCGCTACTCGGGGTCCTCTGCGCGGCCACGGTCGGTTCCCTGGGCTCGAAAGTCCTGCCACGGGAACCCTAGCGGGGGACAGGAGGCTGGGGGTTGGGGGGGTGGGAGAGGCGGCGCGCCCCTACCCCTGCTCGCGTACGCGCTTGTCCAGTCGTCTGCGCACTCGAGAGCGCGATTATCCGCGTGACTCATCCAGCCCGCCCTCTCTCGCATACGCACGCAGAGGCCGGGCCGTGTCGGCGCAGGGCCTGGCCTGGCGCGGGTGCCAGTGGGGGTGGGGGCCGGGTGATGGAGGGGCGGTGTAGGAATCTCGGAAGCTAGGAGAAGGGGTTCGGCGCCTGCTATGGAGGAGAGCGGCCGGGATTGGGCTCGTAGTCATCTTGATAATGGAAGGAACAAGGAAGGCGGTCCAGATTTACAGTGGGGGTGGGGGGTAGGGGAGTGGGAACGCGGAGAGGAACCGAGGCGCGGAGATACCTTTCACCAGGGATCTCAAAGCTCTTTACAAGCTACGCACTCGCACTCTTCAGTTTGAAGATGAGAAGTGAGTCATAAAGAGGTGAAGCGGCGAGGTAAAGGTCATAGGACAACTCGCTCCCTTCAGCTTAGGTTCTGAGCTAGCCAACCCACTCAAAGGGACTTCACTGGGAGCTGATCCTGGGCTGGGAAGAGGAGCGCTGCAATGGGACCCTAGTTCTCTAAAGTGGCACCTCAAGCCCTTGCCTACCGGGAGGGGAAAAGGCAGTCTTTATTTTAGCCTTATAACTCCTTTTCCCATTCCCCACTACCCTCAGTAATTTTCCAGCTGGGAAAGGTTTTCGCCCTCATCTCTACCAAGTACTTAAAACAAAAAAACATGAGTGTGGTGTTCAGTATAACTCGCTAAACTAGGTTTACTCTTTTTTAAGGCTAGGTGTTTACTTTGGATGGGGAGCAGAGTTGGGCTCCGCCGCCCTCACGGTTGAACCCCCTCACTCCTGGCGGAGACAGCTGAGGGCGGGGACTGAAGAAAGGCACTCGGGAAAGGGATCGATGCTCCAGCATAGGCAGCGTGTGCACTCGCTCCTCTCGGGGCGTCGGTGCCACGTCCTCTGTCGTTTCACCTGTTTTGAGTCTCGGAATCCTTGGGACCTATATTAGTTTTCTTCGGAATATTTGTCATCCTGAATTTTCCACTTCTGGTGGACCACAGAAGCGTTCTTGGAATGCGTCTCGTCCCAAAGAAGTGGGGCTGCCCAGTCAGTCTGTCAAAGGCAGGTCTCGAGCTGGGAGCCTTTGAGGAGGGACTTTTCATCCTTTCTCTTGGTTTTGGCAGAGGACTAGGCGCGCTAAGCGGTGGGGAAGAGCACGACTGGAAGTGGAGCTCCTTCACGTGACCTCAAGGGGTTCAACCCCATTCCCTTGGAACTAGGCCAGTTTAATTCTGAAAATATTACTCGTTCAAAGGAACAACAAAAAGAACACCTGTTCCCACCCTCTTGCCCCCATTGTGGTGTCAAGAAAGACAAAAAAAAAAAAAAAAAACCAACAAAAAAAAACCCGGCTTGGGATGCTAGGATTGATCATTACTTTGGAAAGTGAACCACTTTAAGGCCAAGGTCTCAAACTCTTGATGAACTTAGATGAGGATGTAAACAAGTAAGTCAGGGCTTGGAATTTACAACTTCGGTAGTCAAAGTCAGTCAGGGCCCTAGACTCTTTCAGCTAGGTGGTGGTTTTTATTTACCTAGGACAGTAGCCCCTCCCCCTTCTTGACCATCTAACCAGTAACCACCACAATGAAAAAAAGATTTCACAGATGAACTGGAAAGCCACTATTATTATGTCATATAATCAAGGCAAGATTCTGAAACGCAACTGAAAAAGATGAAGTTTCCCAACAGCCTTCTGGAGGATAAAAGCCAGGAGGCAACTCTCGGGTTGTTCTTGCGATTGCATCATAAGAGGAAATCTGTATATTCATCCCAGATTTCTAAAAGAGCCATGAAGTTCCAGTTCGCAACTCATCCCATTCAAGGCAGGTGCCGGGTGTGACAGCAGGCGGGTGTGACAGCAGGGTTATGACCCTCCCTCTCATCAGAACAGGTAGGGCCAGAAGAGTTAAATCCCTGCCCCGTATAATTTATAAACATGAGGCTGTGTAAACCTTTGATGACTAAATTGCACTTTAAAATAATAATAATAGAAGACACCCTTTAAAGAAGAATTAAATACTGGTGACTTTATTTCAGCAAACTCATATTACAAGTTTTGTGGTATGGAAGTTAATTATTGATGTCCTTGGAGTTTTAAAATACTTTTTTTTTTTTTCCAGCACAAACTGCAGCAGTTGGTAGATGATGTAATAGCAGCAGCCAGTGCTAGGGAGGGCGTGTGGGGTGGGGTGGGATGACTGCCTAGCTATGGGGGAGACTGTATGAGTGTCTCCAGTGCAGGACTCCACACAGACCTGGGCACAGGTCAGGGCACTTGGAGTATTTGGGCACCTGTTCATTTTCCTGGGTTTTCTGTATATAGCTGCCAATAGGACTCAAGAAAAGGTGTTCTTTTAATTTTTTAAAATTGGTGTAGAGCCCCCACTTGCCCAGTCTGGTCTGGAACTTACACACAATCAGGTCTTGAACTCACCACAGCTCATAGGTGTTGGGACTGTAGGTGCCAATAATTTTTTTTAATTGAATACAGGAAGTTGAATTGAATACAGGGGCCTTAGCTGTGCAAGGTGAGCACTCTGTCACTGAGCTAAAGCCCTGGGTTAAAAGCTAGGCAGAGGAAAGGGTGGCTTTCAGGGCTCAGGTTGTAAAATCCCAACTGTGAGGACTTGAATTCCTGAAATGGACCATGGTCATTTTGGGGTTTCTGCTGCCATCTTGGCCACCCTGACTTTAGTGTCACTGTTTCTGTTTCCTTTGTGGTTTTGCTGTGTTTCCCAGGCTGGCCTTGAACTCCTGGGATCATGCGTTCCTCCCCCTTGAAGCTTTTGATCGTCAGGAATGACATGCAGGTCCCACCATGCCTATCAAGCTTGGCGATGACGTCAGACTTATGCTGAGGTTACAAACGTGCTTTGTCAACAGTTGGGCAGGACGGTACATGCCTGGAATCCAGAATTCGTAGGCTGAAGCAGAAGCATCTAAAATTCAAGGCCAGCCCAGGCCACAGAGGGAAACCTTGTCTTAGAAGGAAGATGGCTTTAACACTAGATTTTCAAATTTTAACTTTGCTGGTTCGTAGCTTGGCAAATGAACTCACTTTGCCCGTTTCCTCTTCCATAAAATGGGGATGTTAATAGAAGCCACTTGTTAGAGTAATGAGGATCTAATTAGATCATATAAGAAGTGAGGCCTGACACTTGGGACTTCATAGGTTTTAATGTCACCAGTTTTCTCCAGGCACAATAAACTGGAGATAGATGGGGACCATCACTTTAACCCCTGCTGTGTTTTCAGCCACACACTTAGGACCTGCCTGACACATGCTGTGCCCTGAGTATTTCTGAAGGATGTATACTTGCCCTGTGTAAACGATTCTTAACAGGAAGCTGCTCTGTCTGCTCTCAGCTCTAGACTCATTAGCTGCCCCCCTTCAAAGTGAGTCTGCTCAGACGCTTACAACCTCACCTCTCTTCCCCAGCGTACTACAGTGAAACCTGGGTTTCCTTCAGGTTCTTCCTTACCTTGTCCCAGGCATGCATGTGTTCACGGAGGTTGGCAAACTTGGTTCCTAAATTGCTCCACTGTCCTTTTCCTGTCCTGGCTACCTTGATTTAGCCTTTCATCAAGGCTGTCATCTCCAGACTGGCTTCCTTTTCTTTTTGAGGCAGGGGTGTTATATATCCCAGGTTGACCTCCTGGGACTTTCTAGGTAGCAGAGGTAGAAAAGGGTGACCTTGAACTTCACACCTGTCCTGCTCACCCTTGGATTACAGGGGTACACCAATAGACTGTTTTATGCTTATTTTGATACTCAAACCCAGGGCTTCATGTGTACTAACTAGTCAAGTGCTCTACCCACTGAGCTACATCCCAAGCCCTGCCAGCAGACAGACCTCTCTCTCTGCCTAGAGAAGCAAGATCTCACTGCTTACTCCTGGCTAGACTTAACTTCCTATTCTAGCCCTAGATAAACTTTCCAGAGTCCTCTTTAGTCTAAGATCCTTAAACTCTTAACTCTCAAACCCATGAATCGGTGATGTCTTTTTCTGTCTGAAATATCCTCTCTGCTGGGCTGTAATCATGATCAAAGCCCAAAATTGTTCTTTTTTTTAAATCTCATTATTTCTTTTTTCTTATCTATCTTACCTAATCTGTACCTGTCTGTCCATTTGTCTGTCTGTCTGTCTGTCTGTCTGTCTATCTATCTATCTATCTATCTATCTATCTATCTATCTATCTACCTACCTACCTACCTACCTACCTACCTGGAGGTCAGGGGACCACTTTCTAGTGTTGGTTCTGTCCTTCTACCATTTAGAGCTCAGGGATTGAACTCAGGTGAGGGTACCTGTCTTGGTGGCATCCTCCTTGCCCTCTGAGCCATCACTAGCCTCTAGTTCTTTTATTCATATTTTTCTCTCAAGTCCAGTGTTGGCAGGATGAGACTTAATTGTTCATCCTTTTTATTCCTCTTACCCATTCATTTTCTTTCCTTTGTAAAATTCTCTGATGGAGACAAGAAAACAAACAAACAAACCAAAATCGCTTGACTCTCTCTTCTCAGAGCGCCTGGACAAAGTGAGTGAGGAGCCCATGTCCAGCCATTGTACTAAAGCAAACTTGAAAACACAAACAAAAATAACCGAAACCCAAACCAAAACCAAATGGAGAGAGACTCTCTTCTGCAGCCAAATTCATTGCCTTTCAAAACCCAGAACTTTGGGCATTGAAGTTTTTAGAGCAGAAAATGAATCACAGACATTTAAGAATCAATTCTCAGAAATTTAATTAAAATCTTTTTCGTGAACTCTTAGGTTTGATCACTTTAGTTGCAGTCTTAGTGCTTGAGGCGCATGCAGATTGCGCATTTGTGTGTGCCATCTCTGTGTATCTCTCTCTCTCTCTCTCTCTCTCTCTCTCACACACACACACACACACACACACACACACACACACATACACACACACCAACCCCTCCCCCCCAAAAAAAACCAAACCAAAAGACCAGGCCCAATACACTCTTTAAGCTATTTACAGAGATAATCTAAAATTAATGAGAGCACCAATTATTTTTAAAACTTTTGATGTTTTGTTGTACTGTTTTGTTTTGTTTTGTTTTGTTCTTGATATAGATAGGTTCTTGCTCTAGAGCCCAGGCTACTCTCAAACTCATGGCAGTCCTCCTGCCTCAGCCTGGATATCAGTGCTGAGATCACAGCCTGAGCTACTATGTCCTATTTAGGATTTTTTTTTTCTTATTCTGGTCATTTGAGATAGGGTCTTATTATGAAGCCCTGGAACTCAGTAGGTAGACCAGACTGGCACCAAACTTACCACAGTCCTGCCTCTCCAGTGCTGATACTGTAGTTCCCCCATACTGTGCTTATTTTTTATTCTTAGTGACAACATAGAAAAATAACTTTTAAGAGTAGTATAGTGCAATAATAATTCTCTTAAGAAATTATGGGCTATTGTAAACCATTAACGGCACAATTTCTTTTTAAGCATAAGAGAAGAATCTCACTGGATACAATAGTCATCTGAAACACTTAAAAGTTAACGAGCTGAACAGGTGTAATGACACAAGCCTGTAATCCCAACACTTGGGAGATGGATACTAGAAGATCAGGAGTTCAAAGCTAGCCTATGTGACAGGAGACTGTTTAAAAAAAAATACACTAAGGGAAAAATGATTTGGAGCCCCTCTCTTTCTCCCCCCCTCCCCCGTGTTTGGGGGCCTAAGAGGACTAAAAAGAAAGTTGTAATTTTCTTCTTGCCCCAGTCCCCGGTCCACTAAGTTTTTCTGCTTCTGGGAATAGGGAAAACTCCACTCCAAAGGAGAACTGACCTCCTGTCCCAGATTCTACCGTTTACAGGTGAGAGCTTTGGTACCAGGATTATTTGCTGGGATCGCTGATCTTTCAGGGGGAAAACAGATCCCTGCTGTCCATCATGTTAGAGCTTGCTTGATTGTTGTTTTTTTCTTTTGCCTTAGGCCAAGTGTAGGATTTAGAAATGAGTTGAAAATGAGTGCTTCACACCCTGAGAAACAACCAAGCCTTTCTGTGTTTAATTTTCTCCTCAGTTTGTGGGGCAGAGGATAGGTTATTTTTGCCAAGATGACTTTATGTCCTTTGAGCCAGGGATCTTTTTTAAATTTTAACAATGCATTTCATTACTGATGGTTCTTTTCCTTCACATTGTGTTCGTTGATCAATTATAGTGTCCTGCCTGGTGGGGAGAGAGCTGGAAAGATGGCAAGAACAAATGTTCAGAAAGGAAAGAAAAGCCAAGAGAACTTTCTAGCAGAGCTTTTGCATGTCTCATAGTGTATTTGATGCATAGGAGTCAACAACTCAAATCTAGATGCTTTCATAGACATTTATGGAAAAGCCAGAATCATCCTTGAAGTGAAAGCTCCTGGCATTGTTACCAGATCTTGAGAAATTCCCAACATCATGGTAGATATTCAAGGAGGGCAGTCCATTCAGAGTGAGTTCAGTCTGTGGAGTCAGTTGCTGATGCATTTTTTTTTCTGGTTGCTAAATTTAACAGAGTTCTCAGCGCCAAGTGTTGTGGGAAACATTGGCATATTGAATTCAATTTTCAGATGTTTCATTCAACAAGCTCAAGACAAAACAGCATCTTTGGTTTTTCCAAGTCCAGATTATCGTTATCTGGGTTTGATTCTTTGAGCTGTTTTGCTGTAAGTCACTTAAGGAGGTGTAGGGGTAGAGGGGCTTGCCAGAATTCACTGGACTATGGAAGATGGAAGAATGGTAGGAAGTGGAAGCGTGCCAAGACTGCTGGGGGAAAGTCATGAATGATGCCACCCAAGTAATTAGCCTGAGGTCCCGATGACCTTTAGCACATCGAGCATATGGTAGCAGTGCATTTGACTGTGAGAAGGGCTTGAATATATGTGCTTCATAGACTACTGGGAACATTAAGTGAACTGTAGGCATGAAAGGTGCCAGTCAATATTACTTTTGTCCCTCAATCAATGAGACTCTACAAAGTTAATTACTTCTTCATTACACAATGCTGGGCCATGGTGAATTATCTTGGTTCAAAGATTGGGATGCACGGCCTCCCAGTTATTGTCCTCCAGTAAGCATCACTGCATTTGGGTTCCTCAGGCGTTTATGGCAGTAAGTTCAGACTTCTTTCCAACTCTGAAAGGACGGAAATGGTACTAAAGTTAGAATTGAACTGGAGTCCCCCCACTGTCCTAGCCTGCACCCACAGAATCAGCGCCTGGTAAGTAGGGTATTGCTCTTAGCTTGCAGAACTGGAATGAGAAAACAGGCATCTTGACTGCTGTCCAAGCTCAGGCATTGGACAGCGGTGATGACGGAAGCCTGTGGTAAGTGCTTCTGTGAGCCCCTTTCCCTCCTGTGCCAGTACACACCGGGCAAGCAAGCCTTCACCAAGGGCTTTCTCAGAGTCCAAATCTGGCCAGAGACCTGTTACTCATCGGACCCACAGCAACCAAATTTGCTGAAGAAGCGAGGAGACTGGAAATGAAGTGAAATCAGTCATTTCCAGCCCATCCTGAGACAAATCTAGCACTGGAAGGCTCACACACCCCTCACAGTGCAGATAAGAATCTGGGGCAGGAAGAGTCTCTTCGATGATCTAACTAGTCTTCCTTCCACAGCAAAGGGAGAGATTTTCTGAGAGCACTGAAGACATTCTGATGACCCTTTCTCTCCTCATAGCCTAGTTCTGTCATATGAATCAGCATAAGCAACGTGTCACCACTGTGTCCCATTGACTCTGGATCTTGGCTCCTCAGGAGAGGGCTGCGCAGCTGAGCACAGTCCTTTCCTGGCTGAGCCCCTGTTTGGGTATGCCTGAGCTGCCCAGCATGGCCAGTGTGTAAATGTCAAGTAAACATCAAATTCAAGTGCAATCTAACCATTGTCCTGGAACTGTTTGCTTTAGATATAATAGTTAGCAGGAAGAGGAGGTGAGGCAGGGAGAGAATGTATGTCATTCCGTAAAGCAAAACACGAACATGGGGGGGGGGCCCTCCCTCTGCCAACATGTTGAAAAGACCAACATCAAATAAATAAAAAAGCCTGTACTTCATGCTGCAAAACCAAGTGTGTTCTTTAGCTTGTAAAAAAAAAAATTAGATGAGAGAACATTTTCCAGTCAATCACACTGCAGCAAGTCATCCTGTTGAATTTGTGACTCACAGGCTCTCTGTGTCAATAGACAGATGAGCGAGCCCAGCGTTATGACTTCACTGGGGGATGAAGCAGAAGTTGGGGGATGAGGTAGGGCCAGCTTTAAGTGGGCTCTGAACTCTGACAATAAATAGCTAAGGAAACTGAACACTGAATAATCACATCCATTGTTTATTTCTTGCTTGTTTCCTAGGAAATAACTAATTTAAATTTGACTTCATCCTTTTCTGCTTTAAGTTCAAAGGCTGGTGTCCTTACCTTGGCTACAACTGATGGAGTATCTTTTTTTCCTATCCTCACAGCAATACTAGGAAGTAGAGATATTTGTGTTATTTTATTTTACTTTGTTATTATTACTTATTATTACATCTTTTGAGACAGGGTCTTATGTAGCCTAGACTAGCCTTAAATTCAGTCTATAGCCTAGGGTGACCTTAAACTTGTGATCTTTCTGCCTCTGCCTCCTGAGCACTGGGACTGTAGGTGTACACCTCTCATTATGAAGTGTGCTCATTTATGTGGTGCTGGGGATAGAACTCAGGACTTTGTACATGCTGGGCAAGTATTATACCAACTGAGCTACAGCTCAAAGCCTTCATTTGATCTTTTTTGTAGTGCTAAGATACTACTCTAGAGCCTTATATCTGCTAGGCTTGTGAGTGCCCTAGTACTGAGTGACACCTCCCAGCCCTTTGTGTTATTGGAGATAATATTGAGGCCTATAGAGGCTAGGTAACTTTGAAAGCATCTACCTAATTTTAGCCCACCCATCTCTGGCTTCCCTATCTACTTCTGTGTTATATCGTTTTCCTTTTTGTATTTTAATACAGAGTCTCATAAAGCCCAGATTGGTCTTGAACTCTTAATTCCACTTTGTGAGTGCTGGGATCATAGGTGTGTACCACCAAGCCTAGCTTTCTGTGTCTCTCATTTTGCTGATCTACTGTGTGCCAGTCACTGGCTTAGGTATTGGCATGTCCCAAATAAGAAAGGCATATACTTCCTGTCTTTGAGGTGCTTCAGGACCAGCTAAAAAGCTCTTGGAATTTAAGATAGCTGTGCCATGATTGCATTAGATTGCAGGAAAGTCAGTATGGATGAAAGAAAAAAAATAGTACCAAGAGACCAGCCACTTATTTGCAGATGTCTTAGGAATGCCTGTGGGGATAGGAAAACCACAGAGAGATAATAGATTGTGGGCCAGCGTACAGGGGGCAGAAACCACTGACTTGAAGACAAAGCTTCAGCCGGTCACCTGTTGGATGTCCTGGGCAGCAGGGAGAAGCTTAATGTTTGCTTCTGTCTCACCACAGAGCTGATGTGTGCAGGGCAGGGGCTGGCTGCTGAGGGGGAAGGCCTAGGCTCTAGTCTGGACTTGGCTGTTGCACATGCAAGCTTGGGTTAGCCCTCTGATCAGTTGGCACAATGAGTCCTCCATCTTTGCTATGGGAGAGTAAGTCTAAGGCTCAATCAAGATAGGTGGAACAACAATATGTACTAACCAGTACCCCCAGAGCTCGTGTCTCTAGCTGCATATGTAACAGAAGATGGCCTAGTCAGCCATCATTGGGAAGAGAGACCCCTAGGTCTTGCAAACTATGCCCCAGTACAGGGGAACACCAGGGCCAAGAGTGGGGGGAGTGGGTGGGTAGGGGAGCAGGGTGAGGGGAGGGTACAGGGAACTTTCAGGATAGCATTTGAAATGTAAATAAAAAAATATGGCTCAGCGGGTGGGGGCACCTGACTGCTCTTCTGAAGGTTATGAGTTCAAATCCCAGCAACCACATGGTGGCTTACAACCACCCATAATGAGATCTGACGCCCTCCTCTGAGGTCAGCTACAGCATACTTATGAGCGGGGCTGTCCGGAGCAAGCGGAGCTGAACGGGGATGGCTGGAGTGAGCAGAGACAGCTGGAGCGAGCGGGGCCGTGCGGGGGCAGCTGGAGCGAGCAGGGCTGGACGGAGCGAGCGGGGTCAAGACCAGAACAAGGGGGAAAAAAAGAAAATAACTAATAAAATAAAAAGAGAGCAAAGCAAAAAAAAAAAAAAAAAAAAGATGGGTGTGAATGGACAGATGAGTCCTTGACCATTGGTCTGGCTGACCCCAGCCGAGGTATTCCCAAGGTAAGAAATCCATGGACTTCAAGCATGTGCCATGCTTTAGGTGTTTTGAGACAGGCAGATCTCAAACTCTCTTTTAAGGATGACCTTGATCTTTGATCCTTTTTCCTCTACCCCTTGAGTGCTGTGATTGTAGACATTTAGAACCATGCCTGGTTATGGGATGCCAGGGATAGAGCCCAGGGCTTTGTGCATGTGCAGCAGACACTATCAGCTGAGCTAGACCCCCAGCCTGTCCTAACCCCTTTTGCAACTGTGCTGAAGACCGAATCAGAAAGTATCCTTGAGATAGACATGGTGGCTTGACCTGTAGTCCCAGCACATAGAAGGCTTGTCGCCGGAAGACCAACATGAGTTTGAGGTTAGCCTGCAATAGAGTGAGACCTCCATCTAGAAACAAGTCAGTAAAACAAGACCAAACAAAATCTTTGTGTGATCCTTTTAAAAACTCAGTTGTCTGCCTGGACAAATACAGCACAGAGTGGCTTTGCCTTCATTTTAGTATAGCACTGCTCAATTCTTTGTCCTTTCCGTGGTCTCTGCGTTCTCTATGTTCTGAGACGTGGTTAGCATATGTAACGGGTTTCCTTGCCTTCTCTGCTCTCTGTTTTTTTCTCTGCTTGAGGAGTTTCTTGAAAGGACATGACCAACTCTTTCCTGGGGTATAGTTTTAAAATTTTTATTTTGGCTATGTGTTGCTTGTCAAACCTTTACCAGGTCCTGAAAGCAAGGGCGCTCCATTTACCATCCTGAATTTCCCCCTGATTGTTGGCAAACCTTGCATTTCCATTATAGCCGGCCCGAAAAAACAAACAGGAGAGTTAACAGCAGTCTTCATGCCAAGCATCCACCCCCTCAATGAGCTATACAGCAGTCTAAGGGCTAAGAGACCGATTGCACATGTGGTATAAAGCAAATCTACTCCTTCATTTATGAAGTTGGTTTAGGGAACAGGATCCATGTGTGTGGGCCAGAGCTAGACACTGAGAAGGAATATCAGCATAAATGAAGATGCACTCCTAGCCCACAGGGAGCTGGAATTACCTAATCAAATAATCACAAACATGCAAACAAACGAATAAAATAACTGCTAGGACCAAAGATGCAGCGTTCAACATCGTTCTGTTAGTATAACAAAATACAATAAGACAAAAGCTGTGTTTCAGCTTGTGGATTGAGAGGTCTGAGTCCATGCTAATTTGGCCAATTTGCTCTTGGGCCTGTTGAGGCAGCATGCCTTGGAAGAAACACAGCATAGTAGAAGTTTCACACCTCTTGGAAGCAGAGACACAGGGAAAAAAGCAATGCGAGGCACCACCGTCCCGCAGAGGTCATGCTCCATGCTCTCAGGGACCTTGGAAGCAGAGACACAGGGAAAAAAGCAATGCGAGGCACCACCGTCCCGCAGAGGTCATGCTCCATGCTCTCAGGGACCTTGGAAGCAGAGACACAGGGAAAAAAGCAATGCGAGGCACCACCGTCCCTCAGGTCATGCTCCATGCTCTCAGGGACCTTGGAAGCAGAGACACAGGGAAAAAAGCAATGCGAGGCACCACCGTCCTGCAGAGGTCATGCTCCATGCTCTCAGGGACCTGCGAGGTCTTTTTTTGTTATTTTAGATAAGATCTTCTATAGTCCAGGCTGGCCTCAAAAATCACTCTGTAGCTTAGGTTGATCTCAAGTGTACTACGATACTTGATACTCATATTTCAATCCACATACTGGATTATAGTTTGAGCCACCACATCTCAAATAGATCCAAGGAGCTAGCTAGCCAAGGCACAGGACTGTATTTCCAGCTGTGAGTCTGTGGTGGTCTAATTTGTCCAGTCCCAAAGTCTTGGATATTTGTTTTGCTTCCCATTCATCTAGCAGACAGTGGGGTTGACTACAGAAGGAACTCTGCTATATGCTGAGGAGTCCAGAGAAGAACATGAGCGGTATAAATTGTGTTGCCAAGAAAAAGCCCACATCAGGGATTATACAAAAGAGAAGCGTTTGAGAGTCCACCTTAACCCATCACAACAGCTATATCAAGAAGATAAAGGATCACAAATTCTGGGGAGGACATGGGGAAAGAGGAGCTCTTACTCATTGCTGGTAGGAAAATAAAATTGATCAGTCACTATGGAAATCAACATGGAGGGACCCCAAAAACCTGAAAATAGAATGATTATATGCCAAGATGTTTACTTGGTNAACATGGTATTTGGAGATAGATTCTCAAGGTGTGGCCCAGACTGATCTGAACTTTCATACTGTAGCCTAGCGTGGCCTTGAACTCATGGCCACGGTACTTGCATGCCCATGTTTGCAGGTGCTGTTCTCTCCAGGAGGCAGAACTAGCCCAGATGCCTGTCAACAGATGAGTGAATGCCGGAATGTTATGTTCCTATAAAGGAAAGTTAAAATCATGACAACAGGAAAATAGATGGAATTGGAAATTATGTTAAGTGAAATAAGTCAGTCTCAGAAAGACAAATGTGTTTTCTCTCATATGTCAAACCTAAATTTAAAATTCTATACCTGTGTGTGTTTGTGTGTGTGTGTGTATTTACACATGTTTGTAGGTCATGAAACTAGAAAGAAGATCATGAATGGGGAAGAAAGGACAACATAAGAAGGGTGATGAAGTATGTAATTGAAAAGAAGATGGAAGGACCAATTGTAGGCAGAAAGACCCATAGGAGGAGAGAAGAGTCTATGGGGTGGAGAGTCGGGTAGGGGATCATTAATTATATGTGAAGATGCTGTGATGAAACCAAGTGCTTTTTATTCTAAGTTATATATGTATGTACTACGTATACATACACAAACACACACACGTGTGTTTGTGTGTGTGTGTGTGTGTATATATATATATATATATATATATACACACCAGTAGGTACTAACTCTATCTATCTATCTATCTATCTATCTATCTATCTATCTATCTATCTATCTATCTATCTACCAGTGTGTGTGTGTGTATGTGTGTGTGTGTGTGTGTGTGTGTGTGTGTGTGTGTGTGTGTACCAGTAGGTAAGGGACCTTGCCACCAAGCCTGATGACATGACTCCAATCCACTGAATGCACTGGGCAGAGGGAGACGACTGACTCCAATAGGTTGTCTTCTGATTTCTATGCTTAGAGTTGGGCACAGTGGTTCATGTCTGTAAATCTTAGTACTTAGGCACTTAAGGCAGAGGATTGCCATGAGTTCAAGGTCAGCCTGGGCTACAGTGTGAAAGTTCAGATCAGTCTGGGGTCACACATTTAGACCCTATCTCAAAATATTAAAACCAAAGTAACCCACCACCACAATCAGCATCACAACACACACACACACACACACACACACACACACACACACACACACACACCCCTTAGCACTACTTGGCCTGATCTCCAGCAGTAGTCATAGACAACCTACTCTTTTAGGGAGACATGCAGTTAGTGCTTCAAATGACTCATAAAGAGAATGTATTTTCTTTCCCTGTACATATGTAATAATGTAGCCCTTTAAAACAGGCGGGGGAGGGGGAATAAAAAAGTAAAAAGGAAGAAGAAAAGAAGAAATGGAGCTAGCTAGCATGGGACAGGGCTGTCATGATTGTCAAATCTGTCTCCCGGCTTCCTGGCAGCCAGGACAGAAATGGAACAAATGCTGCCCACAGTTCTCATCAGAGGGGAAAAAGCCCACGGTTATTTTGGTCCTTTAAGCCCTACGCTCAGTTCTCACCTGGAAGCCCACATAAGGACATTGATAGACACAATAATTAATGTTTTTGGCAAAAGCTTTACCGCAAATGCCAATTTTTGTCTGCCATTTCTTGCACAGGCCTTTAATTAAGGTCAAGGGCTTAACACTGAAGCAGACATCAGTGAGGGCTTGGCTAACCTGGTTCAGCAACGGACTGCAACACAAAGCAGGCCTGGGATAAAGGGCTAGTTAGCACTCCAAGTGCTAATCACATACAGTTATCTGTGAGTTGGGGCCTGAAACAGGCTCTAACAAAGGCAGCCTTGGGACTCCACAGTAGGAGACAGCATACAGGAAGTGGGGTGAGGGGACAAACTAGGCTTGGTCCACAAGCGCAAGGGCCTTGTGAAATAGAAATGCTTGGCCCATTGGAGAATGTCAAACTGTCTAGAGTTGAGAGAAGGGATTCTAATAAGACTTCCATTAAAGAAGTTGGGTTTGCCACTTGGATATTTTCTGGTTCTCCCAAGACAACTTTTTTGTCGAGTTAAGCGAAAATGAATGAGAATCAGATGGAGCCCATTTCTCTTGAATACACACGGGCTTAACAATGAAGAGGGAGAAAGAACTTGACAGAATGTGTCCCGGCTTCTGCCAAACCCAAAGTATTTGAGGAATCACACAGGATGCAGCTCGGACCCAAACACATGCCTGGATTCCCCGATTCCTAATTGCAGCTGCAGCCAGTTAACACAGTGGAGTGTGTCCATGAAAATGGGGTCTGAATGGAGGGGCCATGTTAAAGAGAGCGACTGCTGAAGGCTGCTTAGCTGGCTTCGCCCTCTCGGAACCAGTTCATTGCCTCACGGGGAACGAGAGTGGGCCAACGTGCACAGTTTCTTAAACAAGCTATTGAATCCAGCTCTCTCGAAGAGAACAATTAAGATCCGTTATTTAACTTCATTGTGTCGTGTGTGGAAAGAATTCAGCTTCTCTTGTTTCCTACATTCAGGGGTATACAAAGGAGAAGAAATATGCTTTGCCTCAGGGTCTGTTCTCTCAAACGGGTACCCAATGGGAGAAGGGCAGGGCAAGAGAGCAAGACTGCTTCTACTGTGTATGTGGATTCTCAACTCTTGGCCAGGAGATCATGGATATTTGAAAACTAGATGGAACCTGAGACCTGGGGACATTACCGGATTTGTCACTGGATCACAACTGGTCAGTTGTAGAATAGGAACTGGAACTGGAGCTCACCGGATCACAACTGGTCAGTTGTACAATAGGAACTGGAACTGGAGTGCTCTCTCTTTCCCTCTCTCAAGGAAGTGTCTCATGTAGCTCAGGCTGGCTGCAAATATGCTGTGTTGTTCTAATGAGTCTGCCTCTACCTCCTGAGCACTGGGATCGCAGGCATTCATCCCCTTGCTTTTCTTATGTGATTTGAGGACAAAACCCAGGGCTTTGTGCATGCTAGGCAAGTGCTCCACCAACTGAGCCATACCCGCAGCCTAGTGAGTCATCTTCATAGGAAGCACATCAAAAATAAAAGTGAAAAGCTATTCTTAAAGAAACAGTTTCATGATGCCAACTTGGTGTCCAAATTGCTATGACCTCTTCATTCTCCTGGCCTCCATGTCTCAAGTGCTGGGATTATAGATGTACACCATGCATGTGTGTGTGTGTGTGTGTGTGTGTGTGTGTGTGTGTGTGTGTGTGCATGCATGTGTGTGTTTCAGAATCATGTTCATTTCTGTATGTCTGTTCTTCCTCAGTAACCAGGAGACTGCCTGATGAGGAGAGTCTTCAGCCGCTCTGGAGCTAGGGGGCCTCAATAAAGACCATATCGACATAATGAGGATACATAGAGCTGTGACCCAAAGCAAACACTGAAAAAATGGGATATTGTGGGCAGAGATCCTGCCTTGCAGTCACCCCTGGCTGAAGTACCCAGACCGTGTCTGCTCAGCATGACCAATGTCTTCCTCTCATATCTCCTAGTCTCTGCTTCCTTCCACACCCCCCCTCCCCCCGGCCTTTTATCTTTGTCTTTTGGAGTGTTTGGAGCAGGCTCTCATTCTGTAGCCCAGGCTGATCTAGAACTCGTGAAGTCTTCTTACTCCACTGTTGGGATTATCATACCTGATCTTAACAACAATGTCAGTCCTCCAGGTTGATGAACCTTACTCTGAGTCTTTCTTTTTGTCAGGCTCTCAAGGAGCCTGAACTGGCTTGAATATTCTGTATAGCCAAGGATGGCCTTGAACTCTTGATACTCCTGCTTCTATGTGCCAGGTTCTGGCGGTAGCTTTTATTTTATTTTATTTTAGTTTAGTTTTAAATTATTTTTTCTTTTCTTGAAAATAGATTTTTTTTCATAAAATATATACCATTGTGTTTTTCCCTCGGTCTACTGCTCCTAGTTCTTCTCGCTTTCTCTCCCATTGGGACCCACCTCCTTTCTATCTCTTTTTAAAAAACAAACAGGCTTCTGAGAGATAATAACAAAGTAAGATAAAAACAAAAACAAACAGAAGGAAAAGAGCTCAAAAAGATATAGACAGAGGCAGGTGGATTTCTGAGTTCAAGGCCAGCCTGGTCTACAGAGTGAGTTCCAGGACAGCCAGGGCTATACAGAGAAACCCTGTCTCGAAAAACCAAGAAAAAAAAAAGATATAGACAGAGAGACCCACTTGTTCACACTCTCAGGAATCCTATAAAAACACAAAACTGGAAGCTATAATATATGCAAAAGACTTGTGGGGTAAAAAGGGAGAAGAAAATACAAATGAAAAAATAAAGATAAAATTTAAAAAAAGAGAAAGAAAAAAATCCCTGACAAAACATTATGAGACAAGTGTTTCGGTGAATCTTTAACCCAAATAAGCCTGTGCATGAAAATACAACTCAGTTAATATGAATACAAGCTGCATGCCTAGATTGGGCAGATCTACCACTACACTATTATATTCCCCAGCTATGGGGTCCCTTATAACTTGTGGTTTCTCCCAGGCCACATGCTTCTGCTCATTTTTTCTTACACCTCCTCCTCCTCCTCCTCCTCCTCCTCCTCCTCCTCCTCCTCCTCCTCCTCTTCCTCTGTCTTCCCCTCTCTCCCCTCTCCTCATTCTTCCTAAAACTTTTCAGCTCCATCTTCCCTTCCACTGCCAAATCACTGGCTCTAGCCTTTATTTTACAGGTTAAAATGGGGAGAAGGTTCACTTAAAGTCACAGGAGTATGTGACTCACTCCTCTCCCAGGCAGCCCCTCTTGGGGAAGCGGAATTAGCATCAAAATACAAACAGCACCAGGGCCATCCACACCAGACAAGGACCCTCTGAGGATGCCACTGAGTTTCTTTTCTGTTGTCCAAATACTGCTGGGCATGCTGCTTAGGGGTAGTTTCCCTATTAAGACACCCTTGAAGAAAAGAAAATTTTTATCTGCAAATAGTTACCAATTGGAGACAGGTTCTGGGTTAGGGATATGTCTACTCTTTTCAGCTCTATGTTCTCATCTGGTGCAGACCAGGGCAGACATGTGCATGCTGTAGTCTCCAAGTTCATATGTGCATCAGTCCTGCTGTGTTTAGAAGGTCTTGTTTCCTTGGTGTCTTCCATCCCCCTCTGGCTCGTACACTCATCCTGCCTCCTCTTCCAAGATGTTCCCTGAGTGTGGGTCTTTGTATTTGTTCCCATCTGCTGCAGAAGGAAGATTCTCTGATGATGGCTGAGCAAGACACTGACCTATGAATGTAGCAGAATGTCACTGGGAGTCATTTTGTTACTCCTCTCCTTTAGTAGAACAGTATTTTTCCCCCCCGGGTCCATGGACCACCTAATCTCAGCTTCTTCACTCAAGCATCTGGGGATGGGTTCTATTTTACGGAATGGGGCTTAAGTCAAATCAGATATTAATTGGTTACTCCTATAAACTTTGTGTCACCATTGCCCTAGCATATCTTACAGTCAGGACACTATTATAGATCAAAGGGCTTGTAGTTGGATAGTGTGCAGGGTACCTTCCAGAACCAAGAATACCAGCCCATAGTAGGCACCAGCTCTACTTCTCTGTATTCAGTGAGCTGTATTCAGCATTGGGGCCTTAGTGTCAGCTTGTGGAGAGCAACCTATAGCTTTGGCAGCAGTTTGGGTTGTTTGGGGGTTCCCATGGGATTCCTGTGGCCAACAATTCAATTAGATGTAACTCACTCTCAGTTTTGGAAGCTTTATTTGGCCATGAGAAATGTCCAGTTGGGGCTCTGTCTCCCCTGTAATTTGGCAGTTTCATTTAGATTGCCCTCATGTATGTAGATATTTTGGGAAGGTTCTATACTACTACTCAAATGGCTCTTAGTTTTAGTTGTGTCTCTCCATATTCCCTCTCTCATCACCCTCTCTACCCTCTCCATCCTTCCATTTAAGCCTCAACTCCCCCCTTCTATTCATAACGATTTTTTCTGTCCCTCCCTAGTCTCCTCCTTAACCTCTGTGTTTATATAGACTGCAGCTTGCTTATCATTGACTTCACAGTGAATATCCACATATAAGCGAATACATACCATATCTTTCTTTCTAGCTATGGGTTACCTCACTAAGGATGATTTTTTCCCCCTCATTCTGTCCATTTCCCTGTAAGCTTCATGTTTTCATTTTTTCTAATAGCTGAGTGATACTCCATTTACTCTCCTTTTTAAACTTGGCAACTTCGGACTCCTGCACACACTATGAATATATCCCTCTCCTAACAACCTCGGAGCCCACTGAGAGCCACAGTGTAACAAGCCTCTTTGTCACCACTAAAAGCTCTTCCATAGACATTTTCTATTCAGAAGTCTTTCCAGGTAAATCTGTGTATGAGAGCAAGGGGAAAAAGACTGGCCTGAACTGGTTTTGAATGCATGCAAAGTAAGGCATGGCATGTCCTCTGAGTGAACATTTAGGGACAATCTCCTATTTTCCATCTTTGCCTATGCATAATTGGGCATCTATATGATTAAAATTAGATGCATTGTGGGAAGAGCCAATGTAGAAACAAGGTTATGCCCTTCAAACCTGCCAGTCACAACAGAGAAGCAGCTGTACTGTTTCTCTCGGAAACCAAACTCCAGAAGGAAACCCCAAATAAAACCTGGGGATCCTTAGAGTACTCCCACGCCTGTGGCCTACTGCCATTCTTCTCCTTATTTGAGAAAGAGTCTTGAGAAGCTCATTTGGTCTTGACCTTGTTGTGAAACCCAGGATAACCATGAACACTGGATTCTCTGACCCCCACCTCCCAGTGGAGGGATTATAGTCTACCGCACTCAGCTCTCTGCTCCTGCCAGCCCTCCCGAGAGCACATTTCTGACTCATCTTAGCTTTTTGATTTTGAACCAAGTTTCCTTGCTACTTTCTAATCTTTGTGTGCATTTATTACAAATTGGATAAGAGGCCAGGAACCTGGAAGGACCAAGACATTGACTACCAGCAACACTGGAATCACAAGTGTAAGCCATCATGCTTCCTTCATGGGGCGCTGGGCATCATAACCATGCATTCTTCATGAACGCTAGGCAAGCACTCTATGGACTTAGCAACATCCCCATGAGCTCTCCCTTCTCTTGTCTCCACATCCCAGATGCTGCCTGGACAGGTGTGCACCACCACATTCAGCTCTAGCTCTTAAATGTTATTTTCCCTGCAGCTTTTTGTTTATGGACCCCATTTTATCCTCACACATTTTTCTCTCTGATTTATGTTTCATTATGATAGACCTAGATTATCATCATGGTCTTTATGACAGCCTCCTGCGTCCCCGAAAACTGCCCTGGATTCTGCTTTACTGTGATTATTTAAATATGCTTTAAAATAATCTGTTTTACTTGGCACCCTGTGTGGGCCAGAGAGGAATCCAATTTTAATAAGATAATAAGATGCCCACTTCTTTAAACACACACGCACACGCACACACACTTTTTTTTTTTTTTTTGGAGACAAGGTGTTATGTATCCTGGACCAGTCTCATATTTGCTATATAGCTGAGGATGAAGCTTCTGATCCTCCATCCCCACTTGTCGGTGCTGGCGTTGTATACTGCCACACTCAAACTATGTAGTGCTGGGGATTGAACCCAGGGCTTCCTGCACTCCATAAATACCCGCAGTATAGTTCTCTTCCAACCGAGCTATTGTAGTCTCCTCCCTGTGCCTGTCTCAAGGCCTCCAGGTTCAGACTTGATTTAGCACACTGTGGCTTTTAGCTTCCTAAGGAAAGCATGTTTGGTTGATGTCTTTGTTTCTTTGCTTTTTTGTTTGTTTGTTTGTTTGTTTGTTTGTGTCTATGCCCTTGCTGCAGTCCTCTCATGCTCTTGGGATGTTACGCTATGCTATGTCCACCTCCTACTGCCTGGCCTGGGAGGACCTCCTGAAGCAAGTTCTTCTAGATGTTTCCATCCTAAGCATCTGGCATGTAAGCAGGCACACTGCAGATGTTCACTAAAATACCGAATGAGTGTGTGAGCTGGGGTTGTGGCTCAGTGGTACAGCATTAGCCTGGCATGTTTGAGGTCTGGGGCACCACACTTAGCAGAGAAAAATAAAAGCCATGTTGAAGGGGCAATAACCAGAGAAACCTGAAGAAATCGGAGGGAGAGGAGAGGTATGGGGAGCAGTGGCAGAGATGGTGGCAGCCGTGGCCGGAGCACCATGAACACAGCCACCAGATGAGATCACTGTTTTGTTTATTTTTATTGTAGTTCAGACTATTGCCTGTGGATTCCAGATCCTCCTGTCTCTGCCTCTCAAGTGCTGAAATTATGGGCGTGTACCTCCATGACAAGCCATAGAATTCTTGATGTGTGAGCACAGTCCAAGAGGCCATTCACTCATCCATTCCTTCTCTCAGCTGTATAACTTCATTTACTGTAGGAGGCCCACAGGCAGGTTGCCTGGAACATGGTACATGTGGGCACAAGATGTGCTGCCGGTATCATGTGCTAACAATATTGCTGAAGTTGGCAAATAAATAGCCACTGTGCCTAGACCACTGTAACTCCTTCCCCAGAACAGTTTCATACCTGGAAAGCCTTGGTCTTCCTTTATTTTTATTTTATTTTATTTTATTTTATTTTATTTTATTTTATTTGGGGGTTTAATTTTCTAAAGTTTACTTGTGATGAGAATGTCATAGCCCATGCATGGTGTCAGAGGACAATGTTGTGGAGTCTGTACTCTCCCTTCACATGTACATAGGTTCTAGGGTATTGAACTCAGGTACTCAGGCTTCTAAGAAATTGTTGAGCTTTCTTACTTACCCTTTTTGAGACTGAGTCCTCATATGTATGTAGCTTAGGCTAGAATTGGAAATGCTATATAGCCAACGATGACCTTGAACTTCTGATTCTCCTGTTTCTGTTTTCCATGTGCTGGAATTTTATGTGTATGCTACCACACTAGGCTTTATTTTATTTTTGATAGGCTCTTGTCTAGCTTAGGCCAACCTTGAATTCTTAGCTATCCCCCTTCCTCACTCTCCTGACTGTTGGGATTAGAAGCCTCACAGACTGTGCAACTGTGGTCTTTTATGACCCAGCAACAAAAGAGTTATCCCTGGACATGGGGGAAGGGACACATGGATAATTAAGTGTGTTTACTGTCACCAGTGCTTGTGTGTGTGTATGTGTGTGTGTGTGTGTGTGTGTGTGTGTGTGTGTGAGAGAGAGAGAGAGAGAGAGAGAGAGAGAGAGAGAGAGAGAGAGAGAGAAGGTTCATTTTATACATGTATCTTGGATTAAGCAAATGTCAAGTCGCTCAGGAAGCTCATGGTTTCCCTGCCTGAGAACTAGAGCTCCTCCCAGTACTTGGCCAGTCCTTTACCTGCCTCACCCATTCAGTGCACTGTTAAGCATCTTGGTTGACTAGAATCTGCCCCAGTTTTGACAGATTCCTCTGTGGCCAAGGTGAGATGTAGGGTAGCCAAATGTCAGGGTTTGAGAATGGTGTCCTATATTTACCCAAGCTTAAAATACAACAGCAAGTAATGGGCTCTTTCTTCTTCTCCTGGTAAAGAGGTGTGTGTGTGTGTGTGTGTGTGTGTGTGTGTGTGTGCGCGCGCGCGCGCGTGTGTGTTTTGCAAATTTAACTTGTTCAAACAAAATTCCATCCACACGGAGGCATAGTAGAATATTGTCCCTGTCCTAAATGTGTAATTACTTTCTTTTGGTTACAACTGCTCCACTTCCCCACAAATGGAGTGCCTTTTTCCCCTTGCATCTCACTGAGGGAGAGTGGTGTGGTGCAGGCAGAGTGTAGAGCGTGATATTTAGTGCTGGTTTTGGACATGAGGTCCAAAAATGCACTTATAAATAAAAGCCCACTTTCAAGGGCCAGCACCTCATACTCTAAAGCTCATTATCTCCTCCTGACTCTGCTAAAGCCAGCAGATCTGATGGTTTCCACTTCCATCTGTGGCGTGGGGTCAATAGCCTTCTTCTCTTCCACCCTGGATACAGGAAAGTCTCTGTGCTGGGAGCTGTTCCTACACCTCAGCACCTTCAACAGGGCCTTCAGTAGCCCAGTGTTGCTGCCAAACTGCCATTTTGGAAGCTTTGAACACAAGTCTAGGGCTATTTGGAAATTGTATCTTTCATTTTTGTTTTGTTAACATAGGGTCTGTATACCCCAGGCTGGCCTCAAAGTCACTATGTGGAAGAGGTTGGTTTTGAACTCCTGATTCTCTTGCCTCTACCTCTTAGGATCTGGAATTATAGACATATATTATGACATTGAGCTTACTCTCCTCTTGATTGGCCTGTGATATGTCACAAACTAATAGGAAGCCCACAAACAGTTATTGAATACCTACTGTGTGCCAGATGCTAATCTAGGAGGAAGAGATTATCCGTATTTCAAGTTTAGTATACCTTTCCCCCTGATATTGATTAATTAGTTATCACTCTGGGTGTCAACAGTGTCTTGCATGTGTTGGGTGAGTGCTGCAGCCTCGGCCCCTATAACATCTTCAAAGAGAGAGGAATAGCCGGGCGTGGTGGCGCATGCCTTTAATCCCAGCACTCGGGAGGCAGAGGCAGGAGGATTTCTGAGTTCGAGGCCAGCCTGGTCTACAAAGTGAGTTCCAGGACAGCCAGGGATATACAGAGAAACCCTGTCTTGAAAAAAAACAAAAAACAAAAAAACAAAAAACAAAAAAACAAAACAAAGAGAGAGGAATAGAGCGTGGTGGTGACCCTTACAGGTACTTGGGAGGCAGAGACATAGTAACCAGGAGACCAAGATTAATCTCAGGTAAATTGTGAGTTTAGACTAGCCTAGGCTACATAAGACCCTGTCTCAACTGCTTCTATCCTTTATGAAAAAAAAATACAATCAAAATTAAAAAATGAATAAAAACAAAAGAAACATAGACAAAACGGGAGTAGGTGTTATAAATAATGGCTCTTACTGTTGTCGACAGACAGGGTCTATCAGTGTGCTAGTGCCTTGATCTTTTATTCCATGTTGAAATTCACACATATAAAGCTTTCAAGAAGGATGATTGACAGCAGATTCTAAGTTCCAAAGAACTGTTTTGCTCTGTTTTAGTAGGGGAGGGAGTTCCCACTGAGTCACCAGGCTGGCCTGGAACTCCTAAGCTAAGTCCACCTTCCTGTCTCGGCATCCTCAGCTGGACAGAAGGCTTATGCCATCACACTCAGCACGGAGAAATCCTGCATTGAGAAGAAAGTAAAAACTCACAAAGCTTAGGAAGGCATGGTGTTACAGTGTAATTGGAAGCACTTTTTCTTCTTTAGGTAAAATAATGATGACTCTAAAATTTTGCTGGCATGTTGTACAACACAGTGACCACAGATAATAGCATTACATTGTACCCTGGAATTGTCCAGGGAGTAGATGCTCATAACCACAAAAATGATTAAGTATATGAGGTAATGCATATGCATATCTCATTGAGCAATTTCACAATGTCTACATATTTCATGTTCAATTTTGTTTTTGAGAAGAGTCATAACTATATAACCAAAGTGGGCCTGGAACTGACTGTGTAACCCAGGGTAGCCTTAGACTTGTAGTAATCCTCCTGACTCAGCTTCTTGAGTACCATTGTTACCGGTGTGCCCCATTGTACCTGGATCAAAATGTGTAATTATTTGTCAACTAAAATAAGAAGCATTATGACCATGTCAGGGATTACAGTGATGTCAAGGCCAGCCTGGTTACATATCTCTCTCTCATGCTCTTCTTCTTCTTCTTCTTCTTCTTCTTCTTCTTCTTCTTCTTCTTCTTCTTCTTCTTCTTCTTCTTCTTCTTCTTCTTCTTCTTCTTCTTCTCCTCCTCCTCCTTCTCCTCCTCCTCCTCCTCCTCTTCCTCCTCCTCTTCTTCTTCTTCTTCTTCTTCTTCTTCTTCTTCTTCTTCTTCTTCTTCTTCTTCTTCTTCTTCTAGCAAAATTACTAAATAGGTTTTTTAAGATAGAAAAGGCTGAAGCTCAGTTGGATAAATGCTTGCCTCAGTACTGCAGAAATGAGGTGTTTAGCATGCCTGTAATCCCAGGCAGAAGGTCAGAAGTTCAAGGTCATCCTTAGACACAGAATGAGTTTGCAGCCAGTCTCATATATGAGAACCCTGTCAAAAGAAAAAAGAACAAAAAAGAACAAATAAAACCTAGACTACCCAAGATACAATTTACTAAACACATGATACTCAAGAAGAAGGAAGATCAAAATGTGGACACGTCACCCCTTCCTAGAATTAAGAACAAAGCACACATTGAAAGAGTTAAAGGGAGCATTTGTGCAGCTCAATCCAAAGGATGGACCCAACGACTGCAGCTG
>CACVCL010029569.1:0-67876 GCA_902729485.2 Mus minutoides | reverse complement strand
TTTTTTTATGGTGACACAATCTCACTATAAGTGAGGTAACACTGTAGACTTGAGGCATCTCAAAAATAAGTATGAGCTACATTACCCTGCAAGATTACATTGCTGTAAAAAATAAAAAATAGTCAGGCATGATGGGGCACACCTTTAATCCTGCCCTTGGGGAGATGAGGCAGATTTCTGTGTGCCAGGTCAGCCAATGATACACAGAGAGACTCTGTCTCAACAACAAAAGACTGGAGAAAACAAGAATGCACAGCTATTTGTTGTGAACCCCAAGCAAGAGAACTTAATGTACATTCTTTTTGTTTGTTTTTAAAGATGTATTTATTTGCCGGGCATGGTGGTGCACGCCTTTAATCCCATAATCCCAGCACTCGGGAGGCAGAGGCAGGTGGATTTCTGAGTTCGAGGCCAGCCTGGTCTACAGAGTGAGTTTCAGGACAGCCAGGGCTATACAGAGAATATGAATACACTGTAGCTGTCTTCAGACACACCAGAAAAGGGCATCAGATCTCATTATAGATGGTTGTGAGCCACCATGTAGTTGCTGAGAACTGAACTCAGGACCTCTGGAAGAGCAGTCAGTGCTCTTAACCATTGAGCCATCTCTCCAGCCTGTTTGTTTGTAATCAGCAAGCTCTAATCACTGTCATCGGGTTCTCCTGAGCTCTCCTACTCTACAGACACAGCTCTGCTTTCACTGCCATCTCATTCCCATAGGGCTTTAGTAGGGGGTGCACTTCCTCTTCCAGGAATCTGTGGACCTGTCAGGGAAGAGCAAACACAAGATGAAGGGAATGTTAATACCTTTTTCAAACCACTCCTAGCACCACTAAAGCTAAAGCTTCCTCCACTGAGCATGTGCTGTCTGTTAGGTATGTCTCCCAGAAAGAAACACATCAACCCAGCACATGCATAAAGAACATCATGCAGAGGCAGGCCACCTTCTCTTCAGTTGCTCTGAAGTCTGTCAGACACCCACACTGAAGTCGTACATTCCCCCACCCGCAGCTTTAGGCTCTGACCAGTCTCCAAGGGATTAACTTTCCTGCCCTTGCCTGTACTGACCACTGCCTTGGCTCAAAGACCCCATGATCTCTATTTTATTCAAGCTTATGTGTGTGTGTGTGTGTGTGTGTGTGTGTGTATGTGCCTGTGTGCAGCTGTCAGTGAAGCTGAAGAATGCCCTGGATCCTCCGGAGCTGGAGCTAGAAGGAACTTTTGTGGTGCGAGTCCTTGCGGTCTAACCATTTTGTTCCTTGCAAATTAAAGCACAGTTTTGATCTTTGAGAAAAGAAAGCAAAACAGTAACTCTTCATTTCAGAAAGCTGAAAGCGCACCACTGATGTCGGACTGGCTGCCATGCTTCAAGCATTCTGACCTTGAGGACACCACAGGGAAGCACAACTCTCACATCCTTGGGGTAGGGGGAATCTCTAGGCCTTTGTTTGTTTTAAGACTTTGTCTTTCTACAGATCCATGCAACCTCGGCTGGCTTAGAACTCACTATGTAACCGGGGCTGGAGTTAAAGGGCAGAGCCACCACGGCCAGCTTCTACTATACTCGTTCACCTGTCCAGGTGGCACATGCCTCCCACACTCCCAGAGGTTCAGGCTCTGCATCAGCATCACAGAAACAGTACTCCTCAGAGTATCCTACTGGACAGTTACCTGCTGGGGTGCTCGGCCAGTGAAAGAAGAAGGGTCCAACAAGTGCTCCAACTGTGAGTGAATGGGGCTGAAGTAGGCATCTGCCCGGATGCGCTCTATAAGGTCATTGTCACCTCCTTCCTGCTTGACCACAGCAGCTGCCTGCTGGGAAAGCACTCTAATTTTCTCATGACAGTCCTGAGGAGAGAGAGACAGTGCTAGCTCATCATCTCGCCGTCACATCAGAGCCCGCCGTACTGTGGAGGCGATTCTAGGGCACCTCCTCCGTGACCCCCCTCTGAGCACAGCTTAGGGACACTGAGGTAGATGATCCTCCCCCAAAACACCTTATGAAGGAGGCTCTTGCCTCTTCCTTTCCAACAGGAGATGCAGACATGATATCCCTTATGATTCAGTTTTCTTAGAGAAGAGTCTCTTTATATAGACCAGGCTGGCCTTGAACTCTTAGACCCACCTGCTTCTGCATCCTGAGTGCTGGGATTAAAGGTGTGTGCCACGATCCCAGCTTGGTTCACCACTGAGATTCACCATTGACATACCTGTCGGCTGCCCCCGGCTTTCACCATTGCCATGATGATGTTCTCTGTGGCCATGAAAGGCAGCTCTTGTCGAATGCGACGTTCAATTACCTAAAAAGGCCAAAACTGATGTCTCAACATTATGAAGCCAGAGCAGGTCACAAAAATACACCATGGGGCCATGAATACATCACTGTTCAGAGATGCATAATTTTGGTCCTTTACTGTTTCTTAGTTTTCTTACATATCCAGATTCCCTCCTTCCCTTCCTTGCTTTTTTTTTTTTGGTTTTTCGAGACAGGGTTTCTCTGTGTAGCCCTGGCTGTCCTGGAACTCACTCTGTAGACCAGGCTGGCCTCAAACTCAGAAATCCACCTGCCTCTGACTCCCGAGTGCTGGGAATAAAGGCGTGTGCCGCCACCGCCCGGCATAAAAGTTTACTTTAAAACCTTTTTTTAAGAAAGTAAGGGAAGAAGCCGGGCATGGTGGCGCACACTTTAATCCCAGCACTTGGGAGGCAGAGGCAGAGGCAGGTGGATTTCTGAGTTCGAGGCCAGCCTGGTCTACAAAGTGAGTTCCAAGGACAGCCAGGGCTACACAGAGAAACCCTGTCTTAAAAAACAAACAAACAAACAAACAAAACAAAATAAAAGAGAAAAGAAAGAAAGAAACAAAGAAAGAAAGAAAGAGAGAGAGAGAGAGAGAGAGAGAGAGAGAGAGAGAGAAAGGTAAACTTTCAGAAGCAGCTTCCTGGGCCAATCCCTAAACCTACACATGTAGGGCTGGCAAGCTGGCTCAGCGGTTATGAGGGCTTGTTGCTCCTATGCAGGACTTGGGTTTGGTTCCCAGCACGGATATGGCTGCTCACAACCACCTGTAACTCCAGTCCCCAGGGATCTGTCACCTTTTTCTGGTTCTTCAAGGTCACTGTGTGTATGTGTGTGTGTATATATATTAATATATATATATTACATATATATATACATATATACATACATGCAGACAAAATAGTATAAACATCAAATAACCTCCCTCTACTTGTTTAGTTTCAGTGTCCCGATTCGTGATTACATCATGAAGATGAATCCATCTGGTTCAGGTACCTAGTCAGGTATGGTGCTGCACACCTTTAATCCCAGCACTTGGGGCAGGGGGGAGGGAGGGAAGGCAGTTGGATCTCTGTGAGTTTGATACCTTTGGTGAGTTCTAGGGCAGCCAGGGCTACAGAGAAACCTTGTCTTGAAAAATAAATAAGTAAAACAAAAACAAAAAAAGAAAGAAAAGAAACCCACTCACAAAACACCACCAAAAACAAGACAACCGGCTCCACTTTCTCTGCCTGGCTCTCTGAGGTGCTCAGTCAAGACAATTCAGTGTTTGCCCACAGTCTGTATGCACGCACATCAGTCAGTCAGTTCCACAGATCTGGCTCCCTATGCTATGTCTTGAACTCTAGGATGAGATCTGGGTAGAAGAACTCTGCCTGGGCTGGGCTAGTCTATAGCACCCAATAGACTCCAGAGCGCTCCCCTTCCCATATCCAGAGGCCTCTTACTTTAGGGTACACCACCAATCCTTCAGAAATGTTCTGTAGGGTGTTTAATATAGTATCTGCAGTGAGAAATGCTTCAGCCAGACAGATCCGTCTACAAAACAAATGCACTCAGTTAATCAAATGCCAGAGACCTGGGGCGGGCCCCAAGCAGCTGCTTCGCCATCCGCTCTCTGGACAGTTTCCTTCAGTCCCAAGACTTCACACACGGTAACATCCTCACAAACCTTACCTCCTCCACTTCTAGCAGCAGATGTGATACCCAGAGCTCTACCTCAGACTCCCATGTGAGGCCAGCCGTTCCCTCACTGCTCTAGCTTGTTTAGTGCCCTCTGCAATGATGCTGGGGAGTTTCATCAGGCAAACTGAATCAGTTACACCCTCTAGCACAGCCTTCTGCATCTGAGCGCTCAGCACCTATGGCTTCAATCAGCTATGGTTTATCTATTCCCTAAATGATAGTAATAGCAAGTATTCACCCAGCATTACACAGCATCAGGTGTGATATGCAATTAAGAGATCATTTAACGTATACAGGAGAGATGGCTTAGCAGTTAAGACCAATGGTTGCTCTTACAAGGAACCCACATGGGCAGCTTCCAAGCACCCACAACTCTAACTCCAGGGGATCCAATGTCCTCTTCTGACCTCTGCGGGGACCAGGCAAGCATTGTACACACACGTACACACACACAGAGGAAAAACACTCATACACATAAAATAACCTAAATTATGAAATAATAGACAGGAGGACATGAACAAACAGGTTTTCATAGCAAAACTAGACTCCTCTGGGGGCCTCGAGCCTCCAAAGACTGCTGCTCCCTGTGCTCATGCCTTAGCCAAAAGGGCTCCATTCCAGAGATCATTTAAGGTAGCTATTTGTTGACTTCCTGCCTCTGTGTCTTTGTGCGTGTCTTGATCATCCTTTATATTTATATTTCTAAACTTCCTCTTTTGAGACAGGTTCTCTAGGACAGGTTGGACACTGACTTCCTTTGAAGATGACCTTGAACTTCTAATCCTCTTGGCTCTAACCCCCTCCCCACCAAGAGCTGAAATGACAGGGGTGTGGTAGCAAGGCTGGTCTTTTTGTGGTACTGGGGATCAAACCCTGGGCTTTATGCTTATAGGAAAGCATTCTGCCAACTAAGATACATCTTTTTTTTTTTTTGGTTTTTCGAGACAGGGTTTCTCTGTGTAGCCCTGGCTGTCCTGGAACTCACTCTGTAGACCGGGCTGGCCTCGAACTCAGAAATCCACCTGCCTCTGCCTCCCGAGTGCTGGGATTAAAGGCGTGCGCCACCATGCCCGGCCTAAGATACATCTTAACACTTCCTCGATAAGTCCTAAGCCATCATCCTTATTTGGAAGACTGCTTGGCCTCTTCTAATAATCACCAACCAAGCACACTGTTCCAGTCAAAGCTTCTTTAAGGGTAAGGAAGCAGACATCTTCAAATACATCTTTTGGCTTCCTTCCTTTACCCTCCTCCTTCCTGTGCTGTGTGCTCTGTCCCCATCACTGACCGGTTGGCACTGTCATCCAGAGTACGTTCAAACCACTGCACAGACGCTGTCTGTAGTGGGTCCATGGTAAGGGCCATCAGGTGACGGGCCAGGCTGCAGCAACGTTCAGAGCGCATGGGGTTCCGCTTGTACGGCATTGCACTGGAGCCTGCCCATGGAAGAGGACAAGATGCAAAAGCAGAAAGACATCTGGGGATAGCAAGCGCCAGGCTGGTGCTGAAGAGTCATGGAGGCACCCACACCTCCCCAGCAGTGGTAGGTTACGCTGCTCGAGCCTCTACTCACCAATCTGCTGTTTCTCAAAGGGCTCCTCCATTTCCTTCAGGTTTGCCAGCAGGCGTATGTCAGTGCAAATCTGTGGAAGCAGACCAGGTATCATCCCCAGTACTGGCACCCAGGGAGCCTGGACCAGGCTAGGCTCACATAGGCAATGAGCTCTTATGCCATGCTACTGCAGGTTCAAGGCCAGCCCCCCCCACCTAGGCGCTCCATGAGTTTCTACCCAGGCTTCTCTCTGCTCCTGAAAAGCTAGGATGACAAATATAAAGAGACTCTGGAACTGGCTCTGTAGGAACCACTCACCTGGAACGTACAGGACCCTGGAGTCACAGCACGACAGAACAGCAACAGAAATGTTTCTGTCAAAAACTGCTTAAGGTATAACAAAGCTCTGTGTGCTCGTGTGTATCTATAATCTTAGCAGCTGGATAAAGTTTGAGGCAAGCCTGGGCTAAGATTCTGACTTGGAGGGGGAAAAAAAAGATAATAGCTGGGAGGGAGGGAGGTGGGTGGGGTGGGCAATGACAGACCTACTGTGTATACAGGAGAAAGATATGGAAAAACAATATGATTATCCTTTTTTTCTTTCTTTAAGAAAGGGTCTCGGGGGAGCTGGTGAGATGGCTCAGTGGTTAAGAGTGCCGACTGCTCTTCCGAAGGTCCCGAGTTCAAATCCCAGCAACCACATGGTGGCTCACAACCATCCGTAATGAGATCTGATGCCCTCTTCTGGAGTGTCTGAAGACAACTACAGTGTACTTACATATAATAAATAAATTAAAAAAAAAAAAAAAAAAAGAAAGGGTCTCGGTGGCTGGAGAGATTGCTCTTCCAGAGGTCCTGAGTTCAATTCCCAGCAACCACATGGTGGCTCACAACCATCTGTAAAGGGAACGGATGCTCTCTTTTGTTATGTCTGAGGAGAGTGAGGATATATTCACATATATAAAACAAACAAACAAATCTTAAACAAACAAACAAACAAACAAACCTTAAACAAACACCCCACCCCAGACCAGTTCTGCCTCTCCCACTGAAGTGATGACATTAGAGGCCTGCACCATTACTCCTGGCTGAGGAATTTCAATTTTAACACATCCTTCAAAAGATGTAGGAGTAACCTTTTCCTTTAGCACACTCAACTTAAAGGTTTTCCCTATAGACCCCTAATTATTATGCCTAATATTCTGAGAGACAACTGACTGAGAGCCGGAGGCTGCCTTGCTCTCTGGGGATTCCTTGGCGTTCCCACCCTCCAGCCCACATGCAGGCACGCACGCATGCACGCTGTCCCGCTCACCTTGTGCACCGATGCGCCTAAGCTGGCCAGCACAGACAGCACTTCAATGTCCACTTTCCGTGTGTAGGTCTGTCCTGTGATGATGAAAGCTCTAGCATAAACAGAAAAGAGACCAATGCTAAAATATGTGACTGTCAGTTAGGCACAGTGGGGCACGCCTTTAACCCCAGTGTGCTGGAGGCACAGGCAAGCAGTTCTCTGTTTAAGGCAGCTTGGTCTACATAGTGCCAGAATAGCCAGGACTATATAGAGACCTTGTCTCAAAAAAAAAAAAAAAAAAAGGAAAAAGTGACTGCGCTATAGACTAACCAAAAATGGATCCTAAACAATGGCTCGGCTTCTGGAACACTCCAGTTATGCGGAGCTCAGAGGATCCAACTGGCAACTAGCTTCTGAAACAAGCTGTTTCCCAAGCTGCTCTGGTCTGAGGAAGAATAGAACCTAAATGGCCATGCCCCCTGCAGTGCCATGAGGTACCAAGAAAAAGGAATCATGCAAGAGCCTGGGGGTCTCAACACATGCACACTGAAGGATCCTAGGAAACAAACAAAGCCAGCAACATAGCCGGGCGCTGTGACCTCAGACTGCCATTCTAGCACTGGGTGCTGAAGCACAAGGACTCTGGTGCGTTCAAGCTCAGTCTGGGTGACACTCAGTTTCCTGGACTACAAAGTGGAACTTTATCTCAAACAAACCCACAATAGCAATATGCATAAAGCACTCAGGAAACCAAGGGCCTGGAGAGATGGCTCAGCTGTTAAGAACACGGCTGTCCTGGAGCTCAGAGAGCTGCCTGCCTCTGCTAGGATTAAAGGTGAGTGCCATGCCTGTCTTCATTTGTTGTTCTTAAGGAGGACCTGGGTTTGATACCCAGCATCCACATAGCCGTACACAGCTGTCTGTCATGCCAGTCCAGAGGACCTGATATACTCTTCTGGCTTCCACACACAGACACACACACAGACAAAACATGCATATGTATAAAATTTTTTTAAAAATTAAAGAAAGAGAGAAAGAACAGGAGAAATAGCTTGGCAGTAACTGTACGTGGCTGCACGCAGATGATCTGGGTTCCATTTTGCTACCATACACAGTGGCTCACAACCATCCATAACTCCATCTCCAGGGGATCCAAAGCCTGGCTTCTGCGGGCACCAGCCACAAGCACCAATGTGGTACCCAGGCTACACACAGGTAAAGCACTCGTACATACACAAAACACAAATGTGGCACGCAGGCATGCACTCAAGTAAAACACTCAAATAGGCACACACAAAAAGAAGAGAAGGAAGAGGGAGAGAAGGAGGAAGAAGAGGAAGAGGAGAGATTGGAATCTAGAGGCCTGTCATTAACAGGGACCCAGCATTTCCCCCAGGTATGTACCTTTTAAACCCTGCCTTTTCTGTCACCATCTTGTCTAGCTGCTCCACCTTTGAGAAAGACAAGACATATCCTGTTAGAAATATAGGTGTTTACTGGGCATGGCGATGCATGCCTTTAATCTTAGCACTCAGGAGGCAGAGACAGGTTTATGTTTGTGATTTCAAGGTCAGCCTAGCACACAAAGTGAGATCCAGGACAGCAAGGGCTTTGTTACACAAAAAACAAACCCCAAAATACAGGCGTTCAAAAGCCTTTAATCCCAGCATTTGAGAAGCAGAGGCAGGTGGTTCTCTAGGAGTCTGAGGTCAGCCTGGTCTACAAAGCAAGTTCCAGGACAGCAGGGCTACACAAAGAAACCTGTCTCAAACAAACAAAAAACCCTTTTACTGGCTCTAATTCTGGAGGAGCTGAGTTCAATTCCCAGTACTGACATGGCAGTTCAACTGTCTGCAACTCCAGTTACAGGGGAATCTGACACCCTCACACCTCTGCACATAAAATTAAATTAAATTAAAAAGAAAAGAAAGAGAAAACAAGGGCTGGTGAGATGGCTCAGCGGGTAAGAGCACCTGACTGCTCTTCCGAAGGTGATAAGTTCAAATCCCAGCATCCACATGGTGGCTCACAACCATCCGTAACAAGATCTGGCGCCCTCTTCTGGAGTGTCTGAAGACAGCTACAGTGTACTTACATATAATAAATAAAATAAATCTAAAAAAAAAGAAAGAAAGAAAGAGAAAACAAGAACTGAAGGTGTCAGTCTGAGCATGCTCCACTGGTCATCCTGCTGGGTCTGGGTCAATCAAGTCAGAGCAGCCTTCCTTGTCTTGTGTGTTGGCACCACTGAACTGAGCTAGAATATACACTCACATGAGTGAGGACACAGGACAGTTTCCAGGATAGTTTGCATGTGGGTCCTGGAACTGACTCTAGTTTCCATTGCTGGTCCCTTGGGATACCTTCTGGTGATCCCCCTCGAAGAGCTGCAGGAAGCTGGCCTGCGTGCCCGTGGTGCCCTTCACTCCTCGGAAGCGCAGCTCATCCCGGACACGCTTCAAGTTCTGGAGATCCATGCAGAGATCTTGAATCCAAAGGCAGCAGCGTTTCCCAACTGTGGTCAGCTGAGCAGGCCTGAAGGAGCACAAAGAACAGAGGTCCCAGACTGAGGCCTACCTCACCTGACAGCTACCAACACCACAGTAGAAAAGACAAAACAATTGCTAAAAGCTAGAGCCAAGAAGAGTGAAAGGCATCACTGCTATCACAAACTAACTATAAAGGGCTGCCAGCATAGTTCTTTCCTGAAAAGCTTTTCAATAGCTTGGTAGCACTGGGCAGCCGGGCGTGGTAGCACACGCCTTTAATCCCAGCACTCGGGATGCAGAGGCAGGCGGATTTCTGAGTTCGAGGCCAGCTTGGTCTACAAAGCGAGTTCCAGGACAGCCAGGGCTATACAGAGAAACCCTGTCTCGAAAAACAAAACAAAAAAAAAGTTCCAAGAGTCCTGCAAACTGTCCTCTGACCTCCACCCATATGCCAGGGCACACTCTGCCCAAGTGCAAATTAAGAGTATATATTCTTTTTTTTTTAAAAAAGTGATTTATGAGCCGGGCTTGGTGGCGCACGCCTTTGATCCCACCTTGGCAGGCGGATTTCTCAGTTGAGGCCAGCCTGGTCTACAAAGTGAATTCCAGGACAGCCAGGGCTATACAGAGAAACCCTGTCTCGCAAAACAAAAAACCAAAACAAAACAACAACAAAAAAAGGGATTTATTTTATGTACTCAATTACACTGTTGGTGTCTTCAGACACCAAAAGAGGGCATCAGGTCCTATTACAAATGGTTGTGAGCCACCATGTGCTTGCTGGGAATTGAATTTAGCAAGTCTGCAAGAGCAGCCAATACTCTTTCTTAATCAATGAGCTATCTCTCCAGCCCCAAGAATACATCTTTTTTTTGTTTTTTTTTTTTTAAAGATTTATTTTATTTATTATATGTAAGTACACTGTAGCTGTCTTCAGGCATTCCAGAAGAGGGCGCCAGATCTCATTAAGGATGGTTGTTGCTGGGATTTGAACTTATCACCTTTGGAAGAGCAGTCGGGTGCTCTTACCCGCTGAGCCATCTCACCAGCCCCCGAATACGTCTTTTTTTAAAAAGAGCTTCTTTCTTCCTTCGAGATACTGAAGATGAGATTCAGGACCTCATACATCCTAAACAAACTCCATTACTGAGTTATAGCCATAGGCCCCAGAGTTATTCTAGTCAAAGGCTGGGTTTCATTGATGGCTATATTTCCAGATGCTGACAAGAAATGCTTAGGCACCCATGACACAAACGTCTGCAAATGTGGGATGTGTTCTTGGTACTGAAAATACAACAGCAAACAGACCAGCAAGCTCCTCATCCACAGAGCTTACAACCAAGTGCACAAACAGATACAACACGGCTGGCAAGACAGTTCAGCAGCTCAAGCACTTGCCACAAAGGCCTGGTGACCCGAGGCCATGGCAGAGGAGAGACCAGGCCACCAACCCTTGTCTTCTTGCCCCCATACAGGTGCTATTCCCACGGACTTACAAATGCTTCATATGCAGACACAGAAAAGAGAAAATGCACAAAAAGAAACAAAACAGTTTTTTTGTTTGTTTGTTTGCCAAGACTTGGTTTCTCTGTGTAGCTCTCTGGCTGTTCTTGAACTCAGATACACCTGCCTCTGACTCCAGAGGGCTGGGATTAAAGGTGTGCACCACCACGCCTGGCTGGCAACTGTTGATGTTTTAAATGGACATCGTAGCAGACTGGGGGTAAGGAACTGACTGGCCTTTGGGAAGCAAAAACCCAATGATAAACCAGTCACAATATATCCAAGATATCCATAATAGCAAATGTCTATTTCTAGACCGAAGCCTAATGGGTCCATCCCTTTTTTGTTCTTTAAAGCAAGAAGAAAACAGGCTTATTGCCCATAACTGCAAGGAGCAGTAATGATAGCACAGCCCACCATGGTCTGTTTCTTAACAGAAAACACAAAGAATAAGCTGCAACAGTGCACAAGCTCTATACACTCTAGATGGCAAAAGGAATCTTGTCAGACTGGCAGCCGGCAACATCCAGCCAAGTGATGGTATAGAGGACATCACACATCCCTAAACAAGACTTCCATGCTGACTGACTCCTGCTCAGAGTGGTCTGTGTAGGCATGTTCACTGCAGTGCTATTCATGACGGCTGTAAAATGCCCACCCAAATGCTCAGAACTGATTAAGGGGCAAACAAAACAAGGCTTCTCTATGGAATGAGATGCTTCCAGCTATAAGAAGAAATGAATTCCAGATATATGAGCACTATGAATATTAGATACATTTTACAGGAAGGATGTCGTCCACAAAAAAAACATATACTGTATGTGATTTCATTTGGATGAATCTACAGATAAAAATAGCTTTGTGGGGGCTGGTGAGATGGCTCAGCGGGTAAGAGCACCCGACTGCTCCTCCGAAGGTGATAAGTTCAAATCCCAGCATCCACATGGTGGCTCACAACCATCCTTAACGAGATCTGGCGCCCTCTTCTGGAGTGTCTGAAGACAGCTACAGTGTACTTACATATAATAAATAAAATAAATCTTAAAAAAAAATAGCTTTGTGTTTATTCTAAAGATGATACAATTTTTTAGGGATATATTAACTATAAAAATGCTTTAACGTCCTAAAATCAAAACCACAGGGCTGAACTGGGTATGGGGATGCACACTTTGACCTCAGAGTTCATCTCTGGGAGGCAGAGACAGGCAGACTTCTTCAAGTTTGAGGCTAGCCTGGTCTATACAAGAATCCCAAGCCAAAAGCTGGGCGGTGGTGGCGCATGCCTTTAAAAACCAAAAAAAAAAAAAAAAAAAAAGATATGTGCATCCTTGTCTATCCTTGAACCCATTACATAGACCAGGTTGGACTTGAACTCACAGAATTCCACCTGCCTTGGCTTCTGGACGCTGGAATTAAAGGTGTGCACCACTACACTTGGTCTTTGTGTTATTTAGATTCTCTTTTTCCTCCATAAATTAAACTTAAGCATGCTTCCATATTCTTATAAGCAACATTTTAATGGCTGGATACTACTCCAACTTCTGGGTATACTGTACTTTATATTTAATTATGCTTGCCAGCCAAGTCATCTAGACTATTTTCAGTGCTATTATAAATAAGATCCTAACAAAGATTTCTCAATCTTTTTTTTTTTTTTTTTGGTTTTTCGAGACAGGGCTTCTCTGTATAGCCCTGGCTGTCCTGGAACTCACTTTGTAGACCAGGCTGGCCTCGAACTCAGAAATCCGCCTGCCTCTGCCTCCCGAGTGCTGGGATTAAAGGCGTGCGCCACCACGCCAGGCTCTAACAAAGATTTCTATGCACAAACTTTCCCCTGAATTTGGATTACTTCCCTGGGCTAGACTCTTTAAGAAAGGAATAAAAAGGAATGTGCAGACTGGAGAGACGGCCTGGCTCCATCCCGCATGGGGGCTCCCAACTCTCCATAACTCCAGTTAGAGGGAATGTGGTGCCCCTGTCTGGTCTACTTGGGCATTAGACATGCAAGTGGTGCATATGAATACATACATGCAGACAAACCCCCACACACTAAAAAAAGAATACATGATTCTTTGGTCTTGATAAATATAAACATCTAATTACTGGGCCAATAAGGTAGCTCAATTGGTAAAGGTGTTGACTGCTTAGCCTGATGACCCCGGAACCATATCATAGGAGGAAAAAATGGACCCTGACAGAGTTGTCCTGTGACACCTGTGCACTGTCATGTGTGTGCACACAAACAAACAAATAAATGTAGTTATTAAAAAGTCATATCCGGGCATGGTGGCGCACGCCTTTAATCCCAGCGCTCGGGAGGCAGAGGCAGGTATCCACCTGCCTGAGTTTGTCCAGGCCAGCCAGGGCTATAAAGAGAAACCTTGTCTCGAAAAACAAAACAAAACAAAACAAAAAAAAACCAAAAAAAAAAAAAAAAAGTTGTACTTTTTGCTAGGTGTGGTGGCGTATGTCTTTAATCCCAGCACTTGGGAGGCAGAGGCAGGTGGATTTCTGAGTTCGAGGCCAGCCTGGTCTACAGAGTAAGCTCTAGGACAGCCAGGGATACACAGAGAAACCCTGTCTCAAAAAACCAAAAAAAAAAAAAAAAAAAAAAAAAAGTTGCACTTTTCATCGTTGAGACAATCTTGTTATACTGTTTAGTCCAGAACAGAACTCATGGGCTCAGGCTCTCCTCCCACCTCTGGCCATCAGGTAGCTGTGAGACATGTGTAAGTCTCCACACATGGCTTCAATGCAGTTTATTTAAAGAGTTCAAGAATGCCTTGCAATCACATTCCCGATGAGTAATGCCCCCAGACCCCAGAAAAGTTTCTAATCAGGGTGGGCGTCAGGCCCATTTCTCAGCAGGGCCCCAAGTTATCTGCCATGCTTTAAGATTCCAGCCTCGGGGGCTGGTGAGATGGCTCAGCGGGTAAGAGCACCCGACTGCTCTTCCGAAGGTACTAAGTTCAAATCCCAGCAACCACATGGTGGCTCACAACCATCCAATCTGGCTCCCTCTTCTGGAGTGTCTGAAGACAGCTACAGTGTATTTACGTATAATAAATAAAATAAATCTTTAAAAAAAAAAAAAAAAAAAAAAANCTGAGATCTGCCTGCCTGTTTCCCCACTGTTGAGATTAGACGTGCACTACCCTATCTTACTTCTTAACCCAAGAAGGGACAATTAGCTCCACAGATGATGTACAGAGAACATGCCAAGCTTTGGATATCGACACTGTGTCATCTCACTGAAACTGCAGACACCTGAACTGGTAGGAAACTCCTGACAGCATCTTACCTTTGGCAAAAGCAGGTCAAATGCATTTCTCAGAATAATCAGGTCCTGAAAAAGAAAGAAAATTCAATGGTTTCACATTAAACAGTGGCAAACAGCAATATTGTAAAGATAGTTTCTGACCATTAGAGTTGGTGTCTCGGCTAGCAAGCAGCCTACCTCATCTTGAGCAGACAGTGTGCTCCAAATGATGCCAAGAGGCTGCTTTATCCTCGTTATCATTTAAATGCACAAGAGCAGATGCAAGGCCAATGAATTCCACCCCCAGCACCATATTAACTTGGAATGGTGGCTAACACCTCCAACACCAGCACTTGAGAAGCAGAGGCAGGAGGATCATCCTTGCCCACAGAGCATGCTCAAGCTAAGGACTAGAATCAGCTATAGAAGAGGCTGTTAGGGATAACTGACAGAGCGGGAGGACACTGGATTACTGGGATCCATAAGGAACAAAACCTATATTGTTGAGTGTGGTGGCCACATTGACTGAGAACTTGTATAAATCCATGGGTTTTTATATTCCTTACATGGCACATTCCATCAGCAGTCTCTCTACTTTTCCTCATCCATCATCCATCCATCCATCCATCCATCCATCCACTGTATCAGATATAGACAAGGTATCTCTGGCTGTTACAGAACTTAGTATGTAGACCAGGCTGGCTTTGTCCTCACAGAGATCTGAGCTCCTGCCTCCGAAGTGCCAGGACCCTTGCCCCGACATCTATCCTTGATAGTATAGGAAGGCATGATCTAGAACATCAAAGTTTAAGAAACTTAAAACTTGCCAGGTGTGGTGGCGCACGCCTTTAATCCCAGCACTCGGGAGGCAGAGGCAGGTGGATTTCTGAGTTCCAGGCCAGCCTGGTCTACAAAGTGAGTTCCAGGACAGCCAGGGCTGTACAGAGAAACCCTGTCTTGAAAAACCAAAAAAAAAAAAAAAAAAAAAAACCTTAAAACTTCGATTTCTTTTGCCCCCAAGTCCTGAGGATAAAATCTAGAGCCTCATGCACCCAAAGATCTACAACTGAGCTCCATCCTCAAGCCTTCAAGCTGCTCTGTAGGAGGCAAGAGAAAGTATTTGGGATAACTCCAAAATATGCCCCTATGCCACAAAAATCATGGAGACACAACATCACTGGGAACTTTTAGAGAAAGATTTCCGAGTCAGCGAGATGGCTTATCTGGTAAAGGTGTTTGCTGCCAAGCCTGACAACCTGAGCTGCAGCTCTCAGACTTACATGGTAGAGAGAGCTAACTGCCGCACCTTGTCCTCTGGTCTCCACTCAGACCGCACATGGTCTGCCACCCAGTAAATAAATGTCGTTAAAAAATTTTGCAAGTAAGGGGATTGTTCTCCCACGTCTAACCAATCACACACAGGAATCGGGCCCCAGTGGCACACACCTGTACTCAATCACTCAGGCGGCTGAGCAGGAAGACAGCTAGAGCTCTCCAGCTACAGACCTGTCTAGGCAACACAACAGTGTGCTGAGTCTGTCTCAACAAGAAATACCAGAGCCGGGCGGTGGGGGCGCAGGCCTTTAACTCCAGCACGCAGGAGGCTGAGGCAGGCAGATCTCTCTGTGAGTTTAAGGCCAGCCTGGTCTACATAGTGAGACCCTATCTCAAAAATGTTATCATGCAGAGGCAGGCGGATTTCTGAGTTCGAGGCCAGCCTGGTCTACAGAGTGAGTTCCAGGACAGCCAGGGTTATACAGAGAAACCCTGTCCCCCCCAAAAAAAAAAAAGCTGGGCGGGGCGTGGTGGCGCACACCTTTAATCCCAGCACTCGGGAGGCAGAGGCAGGCGGATTTCTGAGTTCGAGGCCAGCCTGGACTACAGAGTGAGTTCCAGAACAGCCAGGGCTACACAGAGAAACCCTGTCTCGAAAAACAAAAACAAAAACAAAAACAAAAAAAAAAAAAGTTATCATGGGTACATGTAGCTGCCATCTTCATCTGAAAGAAGTGACTTGGACTCTTGTTTCAGGTCTCACAGGCACAGTGTGACAAGCACTGAAGCCATTCTTCCCAGCTTCTGTGCTTTTGAGAGACAGTCTCACTTGTGTTTCTAAGGCTGGGCACTATGGACTGAATGCCCCTCCTACTCAAGTGTCCTGCTGTTTACAGGCATGTGCCAGTGCACCCAACCTACAGAGCTCCTGATGTTACTATAACCATGGGCTGTTGGTTATATTTTTCCATTTGTAGAAATGGGAACAATGGAGTCAGACCCTAACAGCCCAGAGCTCTGAGAACTCAGGAACAGCGGTTGATGATAGAGGGCTCAGTGGTTAGATGCACTCATTGGCTGCTCTTCTAGAAAACCTGGGTCTGGTTCTCAGCACCTACATGACAGCTGTAACCTGCGGTAATTCCAGTTCCCGGGGACCCCACCTTCTTCTCACCTCAGCATGTACCGCACACACAATGCACACACACTTTTATGCAAAGCACCAAAACACATTAAATAAATAATAATTTATAAAGAAGAACAACTGGAGCCGGGCTTGGTGGCACACGCCTTTAATCCCAGCACTCGGGAGGCAGAGGCAGGCGGATTTCTGAGTTCGAGGCCAGCCTGGTCTACAGAGTGAGTTCCAGGACAGCCAGGGATACACAGAGAAACCCTGTCTTGAAAAACAAAAACAAACAAACAAAAAGTCCAAACCAAAACAAAAAAAGGGCCAAGCAGTGGTGGTGCACACCTATAATCCCAGAGCTTGGGAGGTGGAGGTGGAGGTGGATGCAGGTGGATCTCTGTAAATTCAAGGCCAGCCTGGAGTACAGGACAGCCAGGGTTCTGTTACAGAGAAACTCCATCTCAAAAACAAAACAAACAAACAAACAAACAAACAAAAAAACCCAAAAATCTCTTTTCAGAAGCCAACAGTAGTTTTAAAGGCCCTTGGTAGGTATGGAAATTTTAAAACACACAAGTGCACTATAAAGGCTGAAACCCAAGTACAAACAGCACAGGTTCCTACTGTATTGTCTCCGACGTAGCAGGAAGTGGCTCCCAGATGAATGATGCCCGCAGCTTTCGGACAGCAGTGGCCAAATGTGTGCACGTGTGCCATCACGTCGTGCCGCAGGCGCTTCTCTTCCTCAGCTGCCATCTGGAAGTCAATGTTGCTCAGGTTCGACTTCATCTCCTGAATTTGTTCATCTGTGATAGGCAGACCCAGCGTCTGCAGAGCAGGCAAAGAAAACCCAGTAACCTTTATGGTCAAGTATGTGAAATGAGGTCAAAAACTTAAATTCTGGGGCAACAAGTTCAAAAGTATAGAGGAATTTTCTTTTTTCTTCTTTAATATTTAATTTATTTAGATAACTGCATTTATGCGTGCATACCAGAAGAGGGCATCAGATCACATTATAGATGCTTCTGAACCACCATGTGGTTGCTTGGAATTGAACTCAGGACCTCTAGAAGAATAGCCAGTGATCTGATCCATCGGAACCGCCAAGCCATCTCTCTCCAGCCCTTCTAAATAAACTCCAAAACAGGAAGCACCAGAGTCCTGATGTTGACTGCTAACTCCTGCCCCTCTCCACTACTCTTGGTTTTGTTTTGTTTTGTTCTGTTTTGTTCTGAGACAGAGTTTCTCAGTATAGCTGTCTTGGAACTCACTATGTAGACCAGGCTGGCCTCAAACTCAGAGATCAGCCTGCCTCTGCCTTCTGAGTGCTGGGACTAAAGGTGTGTGCCACCACCACCTGGCTAATCCCTGCTTCTCTTATCCTAGTCTCTGGGCTCAAATGTCATTAAGAAAGGCCTCTAAACTTTGTTTCTTTAGCCTGGTTTTATTTAGCACACACATCATTGTCCCACATTTAATAAACCCATTCAACTCTAGAAGGGACATTGCAGGAGAAGAGAGAGACCTCTGTTCTATTTATTACTTAGTCCTTAGCTAAAGCATGCAAGTGTACAAAGTACGGTGGCTTTGCACCCAACTCTGATGTACTTACAGTGACCAAAATTAACAGAGTGCTACAGGCCACAACCCCCAGCACTTGGGAAGGAGAAGCAGAAAGATCCTGACTTCAACTCAAACACTGTCTCCAAAAGGAAACTTAGCAGCCAGAGAGCAGGCTCAGTTGCTATAAGCAATTGCAAGGGAAGCCTAGAGACTGGAGCTCCACTCTTGGAACTCATGCAGAGGCGGAAGGAGAGAAGAGAGAACCCATTCCACAGAGCTGTCAGCCAGCTGTGAGCCCCCACCACGCACACACCCATACAAATACACACTTTCCAAACTGGAATCTCTTGTATTACTCCTAATCTGTCATTCCTCTTTTTTTTTTTTTTTTAAATATCATGTGTGCCAGAGGAGGCATCAGATCCCCTGGAACCGAAGTTGCAGACGGCTGTGAGCAGCCCCGTGGCTGCTGGGAAAGGAAGCCAGGTCTCTGGAGGAGCAGCCAATGCTCCGACCTGCTGAAGCCCCTCTCTAACTCCTCATCACTTCCCCAACTCCACCAGTCACATGTGGGTTTTGTGTGTGTGTTTGAGACAAGGTCTCGGTGTGTTGTTCTGGCTGGCCTGGAACGTGCCATATAGATGAGGTAGGCCTCAAACTCACAGAAATTCACCTGCCCCTCCTTCCCAAATGCTGGGGGTGGTTAACACATGTGCTGGGGAGATGGTTCAGCAAGTAAGAGTCCTCACTGCTCCTGAAGAGACCTGACTCTGGTTCCCAGCACTCCCGTGGCTGCTCAAAGGCACCTGTAACGCATCATCTGGCCTCCAGTGGCGCCTGCACTCACACATGCCCATACCCACATGCAACCACAGAACTACACATAAAAATAAATCCTTTCATGGTATGTATCACATCTGCCTTTCGCTAAGTTGATGCGCTAACTAACGGATAATCCATATTCATTGCTGTGTATGCTTCAAGCAATTTGTAGACCAGATAAACCTTACACTTCAGTTTCAGCTTGAGGTGGGGGGGTGGGGAGAGTAGAGGTGGGCCATAAGCATGTGGAGAGAGGAGGGTGGAGAATGGGGGGGGGGGTGGGAAGCAGGACAAGAGGACAAGAAGGCAAGAACACAAGAAACAATTTTGAAGGCACCAAATAAGCTTTTCCAAAGGCAGAAAGCAACCAACAGGACGACCTAGCTGTGATGCCCATGAACAACTCGCATGGAATAACAATCCTATGGGTGCATTTCGTGCTGGTTATGCCCTCCTCAGTCTCATGCGAAAAATGACCATCAAGTTTGCAAAGTACTTTTAAAAAAATAATAATCTACTCGTTTTCTCTCTGTGTGTATGTGTGTGCATGTGTGAGCGCACAGAGGTCGAAGGACAACTAATGGGAGCCAGGTATCGCCTCTCTCACCATGTTGAACCCAGGCTCGAACTCATGTCGGATGGCTTGGCGGGAAGCGTCTTTCCCCCTGAGCCTGCAAGGTATAAGTAGCATTCCACTTGAAATGCGCTGTGGAAGGACGCAAACTCCCATAGCCTTGCCCAAACCCAAGTCCTCCAAAGGATGTGCAGGGCTCTGGGACTGTGGCCGAGGCAACAGGTGCTCGCGCTGTGACCTCCCTCGGGACAAGGGGCCTGGCCAGTTACCTGCTCGGCCTCCGCCAGCCACAGCCACAGCTGCCGCCACGTCTGGAACTTGTACCTGTCGCTGAACAAGAAACACATCTCGCGGCTGGCGTAGCGGGCCGCCAGCGGAGAGCGATAGCTCTCAGCACTGCCAGGGTCGCCGGCTGCAGCCATTCTCAACACGCGACCGGGCCACGGCGGACACCAGCAGCCGGGGCCAAAAGCGGAAGCCTGGCGTGCGTGGGGCGGGACTTCCTCCTCTGGCCCCGCCCCGCGTGCGACGCCGGCCTGGACCGTGAATGTGGTCCAAGTTTGGCTCATCGTCCCTGAAGGTCAACGCTTTTCTCTTGGTTTCTACGAAACACGATTCACGCTTCATAAATCTCTGCCCCACTCTGTGCCTCCTCAGTTTTTGCATCTGAGGAAGGCACATTAAGACCCGCGTTTACTCGGGAGGCAGAGGCAGGCGGATTTCTGAGTTCAAGGCCAGCCTTGTCTACATAGTGAGTTCTAGGACAGCCAGGGCTATACAGAGAAACCCTGTCTCGAACCCCCCACCCCCCCACACACACACAAAAGACCCGCGTTTAACCCAGAAAGGAAAGTTCCAGAGGCATTCGGAGGGGCGCCAGGAAGAAGTCCTAGTGGACACTTGGAGTACTGCAGTCCCGCTGGAACCGGGCTCAGCTGGAGACCGAAACTTTTTTTTTTCTTAAAGATATATCTGTTTATACAGTACACTGTAGCTGTCTTCAGACACACCAGAAGAGGGCATCGGATCCCATTACAGATGTAAGCCACCATGTGGTTTGCTGGGAATTGAGCTCAGGACCTTCGGAAGAGCAGTCAGTGCTCTTAACTGCTGAGACATCTCTCCAGCCCCCCGAGATCGAAACTCTTTTTTTTTTTTTTTTGGTTTTTCGAGACAGGGTTTCTCTGTATAGCCCTGGTTGTCCTGGAGCTCACTTTGTAGACCAGGCTGGCCTCGAACTCAGAAATACGCCTGCCTCTGCCTTCCGAGTGCTGGGATTAAAGGCGTGTGCCACCACGCCCGGCTCCTAAAACTACAGTTTAACGAGGAAAAGAAGACAATTACACTGCCACCTATACCAGCCCTTTTATTTGCGTGTGTTTGGTGAGGAGTAGTTAAGACAAGGTCTTTGTGGCTCTTAACTCTATAGCAAAGGATAACCGAACTCCTTCCTGATCCTCCTGCCTGCATCCGCCAAGTGCTGGGTTTACAAATGGGTTCCACCATTCCTAGCTCCCCAAAACAACCTTTCACTTTTACATCCTTATTTTTTATTTACCTTTTTTTTTTTTTTTTTTTTGCTCTTGAGTAAAAGCTGGGTGAAGCACTGTTTCTTCCGAGCAGTGCTCTTTAACTGGGATTGCTCATGCGGCTGCAGAGAGTATACAGGCTTCTGTTATATCAGTGGCATTTCTTTTTTTTTTTTTTTTTTCTTTTGCCCTTGTTCTAGTCAACCCTGCTCGCTCTGCTCGACCCTGCTCGCTCCGGCCGGCTCCATTCGGCCCCATTCGCCTTGGACAGCCCTGCTCACTCCGGTTGGTCTCTCCGGTCCAAGGATTCGTTTTATTATTATTCTTCATAAGTACACTGTAGCTGACTTCAGACGTACCAGGGGAGGGCGTCAGATCTCATTACGGGTGGTTGTAAGCCACCATGTGGTTGCTGGGATTTGAACTCATCACCTTCGGAAGAGCAGTCGGGTGCTCTTACCCGCTGAGCCATCTCACCAGCCCTATTTACCTTTTTTCTAATACCTTTTATTCCTAACGTTTGTATGTAATTACTGTATAAAGTGTTAGACACACTAGCCCTGGCTGTCCTGGAATTCACTCTGTAGACCAGGCTGGCCTCCAACACAGAAATCTACCTGTCTCTGCTTCCCAAGTGCTGGGACTAAAGGCGTGCGCCACCACGGCCCAGCTTAGACACACTTCCTAACAAAAGTGCATTTTAACAATCCTACACGTACTGCTATCCCGTGGAGAACAATCTGGAAGGCGGTTCCTTTGTGTTTTGTTAGGTTTTTGTTGTTGTTGTTGTTTGTTTGTTTTCTGTTTTAAGTCAATTTATCTTGCTTTGCCCTTTCCTGGTACAAATATAGAAGCCAATCGAGATTTAACGTATTAGTGTTTTTTTTTTTTTAATGTATGCTATTTTCAGCTTTATTCTGATACAGAAATTTTGAATTTTTGGTCTGATGTTCTCGAGCCATCATGCGTGGAATAATTCTGACAGGCTGCTTTCCGGAGCTCAGAACCAGCACGACGTGGTTTAAGCCAGTTCTACTCAGAGAAACCCTGTCTGTTGCTTTAGGTAGGAAGTTAATTATTTCATTGACAGTTATTCTAATAGGTCCCTCCCCCCCTTTTTCTCAAGACAGAAGGTTTCTCTGTGTGGCCTTGGCTGTTCTGGAATTTTGTAGACCAGGTTAACCCTAAACCCATAGAGATCTGCCTGCCTCTGCCTCCCCAGTGCTGGGTGTGTGAGCACCTCCTGGCTACTTGATTTTGTTTTTGTTTTTTTGTTTTTCGAGACAGGGTTTCTCTGTGTAGTCCTGGCTGTCCTGGAACTCACTCTGTAGACCAGGCTGGCCTCGAACTCAGAAATCCACCTGCCTCTTCCTCCCGAGTGCTGGGATTAAAGTCGTGCTCCACCTCGCCCGGCTACTTTTTGTCTTTTTGAGAGAGGGTTTCACTATGTAGCCAGTCCTAGCTGTCCTGGAACTGTTATATAGACCAGAGTAGCCTCTAAGTCACAGAAAGCCACCTGCTTCTGCCTCCCAAGTGCTGCAATAAAAGGCATATGCCACCATTCTTGGGAGACAGAGATGGGGTGCATCTCTGAGTTCAAGGCCTGGTCTACAGATCAAGTTCCAGAACAGCCAGGGCCGCACAGAGAAAACCTGTCTCAATAAAAAAAATTTTTTGTTGTTGATTGCTACTTCATAACTCTTCATAACTGTAACTGTGCTGTTGCTATGAATTGTAATCTAAATATGTGATATGTGGGATATCTGATATGTGACCCCTTGTGGGAGTGCCACATGTTGACAACCACCATGATCCAGATCCCACCTGTCTGCTTTGGTCACCTCTACCCAGCACTGTAGCTAGCACGGAGGACATACATATTCATTAAATAATTTGAGGTCAGCCTGGTCTCCAGAGCGAGTTCCAGAACAGCCAGAGAAAACCTGTCTCCAAACAAGCAAACAAACAAACAGACAAATGCAAAAAAAAAAAAAAAAAAAAAAAGCCTCATCCAGCAACATAAAGAGCCCCACACTAGGCATGGTGCGATAGATCTGAACACTGCTCTCTCTTCCCCACACAGCCACTCCCTCAAGGCTTCCTTCCACCTTCCACGGCTCCTTAGTGTCTCCTCTTCCTGAGCTCAAGACTTAGCTGTTGCTAGAATAGTTTGTCCATCAGATAAACCTACCAGACACTTGTGCCCAAGGTCCTCAGTTGGCAGAAGGCTGGACTGGAGGCTGTGGGCAGATGTATTCCGAGAAGAACGTGTTCCTGGGACTTTGCACTCTGGACTGACTCAGGGGTATAGTTGCTTGGATGTGCTGGAGCAGCTCACTGTTCTCTTCCACAGAGATCTTTGCAGAGCCAACCCTTCCCAGGCTCCCTAGTCCTTTCTCTCTCTCCTGCCTCTGCTTCACTTGGCCTCTGCTTACTTTTCCTCACTGAACCGTAGCTTCAGCTTTTACTTGGTCCTGTTTCCTTCTCTGACTTTATTTTTGCCAGACAGAGCGATACTCTGTAGCCTTAACTGGCCTGGGACTCACTATGTAGAGATCTGTCTGCCTTTGACTCCTGAGTGCTCAGAGTAAAGGCATGGGTCACCAGCCCAGCTGGTTTTGTGGTGGTTGTTGTTTTGTTTTGTTGTTTAATGCATGGAATTCTGCTAAACATCATCATCTACCTTAGTTCTGGTTAATGTGGAAGCCCCTGCTTTTTGGCTTGTCTCCTCAGTAACCACTCCCAGCAACTCCATGGTTGTCGGTCCAGTCCCTTAGATAAATTATTTAATCTCTTGGCAGTTAGAATTCTTGCCTGAAAAATATGGCTGATGCCCCCAGGGGCACAGTGACATAAGAAGACAAGGAAAGCCAAGTAGTGGCAGCACACGCTTTTAGTCCCAGCACTCGGGTAGCAAAGGCAGTCAGATCTCTGTGAGTTCGAGACCAGCATGGTCTACAGAGAGAGAGTTCCAGGCAGCCAAGGCTACACAGAGAAACCCTGTCTTGAGAAGAAAATGCTGGCTCTCTGACTGGGACAAAGGGCCCAACCAGTGTCCTCTTCTGCTTGCTTAGTATTCCATTGTAACTTCTGTCTTCTTCTCTTCTTCTCTATCTGCTCCCATCTCTTGGTTTTTGTTTTTGTTTTTTGTTTTTTTGGTTTTTTTTTTTGAGACAGGGTTTCTCTGTGTTTAGCACTTTGGACGACTTCCCTCCTCCATCCTTTGACTCTTCCCTGCTTCCCCTCAGGCCACCACTCACACTGCTCCGCTGGGAATAATCCAGCCTTCCGCTGGAAGGCTTATCTTGAATCCATGAGTCCTCCCTCCACAATGTTGGCTTGACTTGAGCCTAGGTACCCCAGTTTGGCTGTCACTGTTACCTGAAACAGCATCTCTCAAAGTATGGACCTTTTATTTTTATTTAATGTTTGAGTCTTATATGTCTGTGCACCAGATACATGCGGTGCTCAAGGGTGCCAGAAGAGGGCACCAGGTGCCCTGGGGAAAGAGTACATACAGTTCTGAGCTGAGATCAACGACAGGAATGGATCCCAGGTCCTCTGGGAGAGCAGTCAGCGCTCTTTTTGTTTTTTTGTTTTTTGGTTTTTTTTGGTTTTTTTTTGGTTTTTGGAGACAGGGTTTCTCTGTGTAGCCCTGGCTGTCCTGGAACTCACTCTGTAGACCAGGCTGGCCTCGAACTCAGAAATCCGCCTGCCTCTGCCTCCCGAGTGCTGGGATTAAAGGCGTGCGCCACCACGCCCGGCCACAGTCAATTAATTGTTAAGTCCATCTCTCCAGCCCAGGGATTTTGATTCCCTCCCCACCCCCCATCTTATTTGTGGCCTAATTCAATGAACAAGTCTTCAAAATATTTTTTTAAAATAGATGTATTCATTTTGTTTTATATGTTTTGCTTACACATATATATGTGCATCAAGTATGTGGCTGATGCCTGCAGAGGTCAGAAGAGGGCAATGTATTCCATGGAACTGGAGTTATGAATGGTTGTGATGTGCCAGAAAGTGTTCATGAGCCCCAAAAGACCACCAAGGAGCCAATTCTGATGCAATTCCACTAGGGTCTCTTTATTTAAGCTCAAGCTTGGGACACACCACCATCTCTAAGGCAGTAGAGCAGGAGGGTACAGGCCTGAGCCCAGTTTCAGGCAAGCATTTACAGAAGCAAGGAGGAGGTATCTAGCCAGGCACACATTTGATTGGGGGGATGAGGGGGGGGCTGTGGCCTTTAACATAATTGGCTGGTGCTGGCAGCCAAACCATAAACTTAACTTCTGTTTTCCTTCTGATTGATGGTTCTTAGAAAGTAAGGAGCCAGGGGCAGACTTGTAACCTGAAGGGGCAGACTTGTTGGGGAATAGTCTGGAAACTGGTGCTAGGTACTGGCCTATTACTTAACTCCTGTTCAACCTTAGGTCAGTTTCTCTAAGGTGGAATCTGAATTCAAAAGATCTGGTGAACCTTCATATGAGTGCTGGGAATTGAACAAAGTCCTCTGCAAGAGCAGCCAGTGTTCTTACCCCCTGAGCCATCTCTCTGATGCCCCTTCTTGTTTTTATTCCTTTTTTCTTTCTTTGAGACAGGGGTCTCATGTAGCCTAGTCTGGCCTCACCCTTGTATAGTCAAGGATGACCTTTCACGTCCTAAGTGGTGTGATTACAAAGGTGAACTGCCAGCCAGGCGTGGTGGCGCACGCCTTTAATCCCAGCACTTGGGAGGCAGAGGCAGGTGGATTTCTGAGTTTGAGGCCAGCCTGGTCTACAAAGTGAGTTCCAGGACAGCCAGGCTGGTCTTGAACTCAGAAATCCGCCTGCCTCTGTCTCCTGAGTGCTGGGATTATAGGGGTGCGCCACCACATCCGGTTGGTCATTTCTTTTTTTTTTATTTTATATATAAGTACACTGTAGCTGTCTTCAGACGGTCCAGAAGAGGGCGCCAGATCTCGTTACGGATGGTTGTGAGCCACCATGTGGATGCTGGGATTTGAACTTATCACCTTCGGAAGAGCAGGCGGGTGCTCTTACCCGCTGAGCCATCTCACCAGCCCCTATATTTTCAATTTTTAAGCCTTTATTATATATACTACTTACTGAGTGCTCTATCTGCATGTACATCTACATGCCAGAAGAGAACATCAGATAATATTATATGATAGCTGTGAGCCACCATGTGGTTGCTAGGAATTGAACTCATGACCTCTGGAAGAGCAGTCTGTGGTCTTAACCACTGAGCCATCTCTTCAGCCCCCATATTTATATGTTTGAGATGGGATCTTACCCTACAGCCCAAGCTGGCCTCAAACCTGTGGGGATCCTTTAGCCTCTCAGCCTTAAGCAGGCGTTGCAAGTGTGAGTCAGTACGTGTTGGTTTTCCCCTCTTAATATCCTAGTGCCCATGAGGATCATGCACCTTCCCCACACCAAGTAGAGGCCTTTTGACTTGACAGTGAGATGTAATTAGGCTGGAGTATGGAGAGTTCTGTGGTGAGTCTGGGCTCAGGGGTACAGGTACATAGAAGCCATGTGAAAATCTCCTTGGAAATGAGGGTAGTTGAGGTGTTATTCTAATGGGATGTCATACAAAGTATATCCTATTACATATAAACTATGAGGACAGGGGACTAGGCAGGAAAAATCAGCTTGGGTAATATGATGGTAAAACCAGGTGTAGTGGCTATCCTTTAATCCCAGCATTGGAGAGGATAAATCAGGAACATTGTCGTGTTTGAGGCTAGCCTGAGCTAAATAAGGCTTTCCAGGCTAGCCTAACTACACAGTGAGGTTGTGTCTCAAAACACCAAAGAGAGGGAGATATTGTTGCTGTGTTGATCAAGCTAGGAATCCTCCTGCCTCAACCTCCTGAGTGAGCAGGGTGAAGCATAGCAGAGATGGTCAATCATTGGGAAGGCAGTGGCAGAATGAACTAATTGGAGAAATGTGGAACTTGTGTAGGTCTTATGGCAAGGAGTTAAGGCTGAGTTTACAGACTCCATATTTGACCCCTTCTCTCTCAGCTGCATTGGGTTACTTTTTTTTTTTTTTTTTTTTGGTTTTTCGAGACAGGGTTTCTCTGTTTAGCCCTGGCTGTCCTGGAACTCGCTTTGTAGACCAGGCTGGCCTCGAACTCAGAAATCCGCCTGCCTCTGCCTCCTAAGTGCTGGGATTAAAGGCGTGCGCCACCACGCCCGGCCGTTGGGTTCCTTTTGAATGCTGGTACAAACCTGAAACTGTTCAAGTGTCAGGAAAAGGAGCAGGGGAATGCATGGGCATTAAATAGCATGCTCCTGACATCACAGACTGTAACTTCTACAAAGCATAACAGGAGATAGCCGAGAGGACAGGAAGTCAAACCGTGGGTCAAGGATGCACATTTGGATTCTGGGACCAAGTTTCCAAAGTACAGCTGTGGAGGTATGGAGGAAGGAGTGAAGGTGCCCTGTGGTGGTTTGAATATGGTTGGCCCAGGGAGTGACTATTTGGAGGTGTGGCCTTGTTGGAGGAAGTGTTACATGGGTTTTTTTAAGACCCTCATCCTAGCTGCCTGGAAGCCAGTCTTCTCCTGTTTGCCTCTGGAACAAGATGTAGAACTCTCAGCTCCTCCAGCCCCATATCTGCCTGGACACTGCCATGCTCTTGCCTGGATAATAATGGACTGAATATCAGAACCTGTAAGCTAGCTCCAACTAAATGTTGTCCTTTGCCAGGCAGTGGTGGGCCACACCTTTAATCCCAGCACTTGGGAGGCAGAGGCAGGTGGGTTTCTGAGTTTGAGGCCAGCCTGGTATACAGAGTGAGTTCCAGGACAGCCAGGGCTATACAGAGAAACCCTGTCTCACCCCCCCCCCCAAAAAAAAAAAGAAAAAGAAAAAAAAATATTGTTCTTTATAAGAGTTGTCTTGGTCACGGTGTCTCTTCACAGCAATGGAAACCCTAAGACATGCCCTGACACTGGATGGTCTCACATAGCCTAGGCTTCCTCAAACATACTATATAGGCATGAAAGACCACACACCACTCATTCTCCTGTCTCCATTTCCTGAGAGCTGGGGTTTTAACCTGCACCTCCAACCCTGCTGGTTGAAATTTAAAGCCTTTGGTAATGAAGGTCTCATACTGCAGGTTTCTGTCATTTTGACGACCTCCATTTCTGAAGCCAAAACCTAAACAAGACATGGGCTTAGGCTAGGCAGATCCTTAATGTACAGTCCATCCCACATTTCCCAGTGTTTATATACACTTTCATTTTTGAAATAGGGATTAGAGACAGGATCTTAATCACTGGGCTCTACCCACAGGTTGTGTATTTTCTTAGTTCCAGGCTGGCTTTGAGCTTTCAGTCTTACTTGAGATTAAGGCAGGAACCACAATACCTGGCCAGTGTTTACAATCTTTATGAAGAAAGAACTGGATGACACACAAGAGGATTCCAGCTGTTTATCAGCACAGGTACTTCGGAGCTTTTGTGGTGCTGGGTTTTAAGTTTTTCCAGCCTTGCATGTGCCAAACATGTAGTTTACCACTGAGTGAGTAATTGTTGGCTTGACTTTTGACTGTCACCTGGGTTGCTAGGATGATTCAGCCAGTAGCAGAGGTGAGTGTGAGTTACACGGGTGCATACACATGGCATGCTCAGAACAGTGTATAGTGGGCACTGGACAACGCTACCACCTACTGTCACCTAGACTATGCCAAGCATAATTTTTCTGAAGAGTTTCCTGCTGTCTGTGTGAAAAAGCACAACCTCCTTTCTAGCAGCTGACGGCAGCAGAGGGGCGTCTTCTAGCCCGGGGTTCCGGCAAACACAAGCATGGACTTACCAAGATGCTAGCAATAGCAAAAGGTCACCCTCAGTTTCTTTTGGCAAGTTTGAACCCTGCACCATGGCACGTCGTTTTCAGCTCTGGGACAGGCAGCAATCAGTGCAAACAGAATGAGGTTCAAACCCAACTGCAGAATTTCTGACATGCTTTTGTGTGGACCAAAAGGGGATGGGAGGAAAGATTCATGGAAGAGAGAAGAAAGGAAGAAAGGAAGGAAAGAAGGAAGGAAGGAAAGAAGGAAGGAAGGAAAGAAAGAAAGGAAGAAAGAAAGAAAAAAGAAAGAAAGAAAGAAAGAAAGAAAGAAAGAAAGAAAGAAAGAGGAAAGGAAAGAGAGAGAAAGATGGATGAAAAAAGCCAGCAGGTCAAACATTTCAACTATGAGACTAAAACCAGAAACTCACAACAGTAAATGCTTAGCAGCCAAACACATTTATTAGTCTTTTTTCTTTTTTTTTTTCCAGGAACTCAAAAATATTTTGTAGTTATAATGTAAGCAACTGAGTTGCACATAATACAATCATATCTTTCCAAAATAAAATAAAATAAAAACTAAACAAAAACAAAATAAGCTGTTTAAAAGCCCAAAAAACCCTTCAGAAAACTCTTATATATGCATTACATCATCTCTCAGTTTTAATGAAATGACTACGACTTTAATCCTTACCAATCAACCTGTCACAATCTGAGAAAACACCACCCTTCAGTTTTGTTTGTTTTTGATATATATATATATATATTTATTTATTTTTGAAATCCAGCATGAGAAATACAGTACCTGCTATGGCAAAAAATACACATAAAATGCAACTTTTCAGCTTATTTGTACATTAGTAGAGTTTAACTTTTTTTTTTTAAGTGAACCAGTGATTTTAAGTACCACTATACTAAAAAAGTAAAATAAAATATAGAAAGGGGGTCGGCCTGCCGTGCAAGTGAACCACCAAAGTGCCTAGTTTCTGTGTCCATGTTAAACCAGTAAGATGAACAGCTTTATCCTATGGGAGTCTGACTGAACCTCTATGTTAAAAAAGACAATGCCACATCCTTCCTTTTCTCCCCTCAAACAGCCTTAAAATTTGTCATCTGCATTTTCAATTGCCCAACAGAAGAGAGAAAAGAAAGCCACCAAAATAATATTGTAAAAGTGATTTCAAGTATAAGAAAACAAAACACTTATAGGTAACTCGCAGAGCGTATCAATGTGGGCAGCAGTTTAGTCCTTTTGATTTGACAGGTTGTTTCTGCCGAGTGTTTCAGATGAGAGGATTTTCATGGTACCTTCCATTTGTGTGCAAAGTTGGAAAGCTGCCTCTTAAAAACTTCAGCCTCTTTCTGGTGTCTTTCTCTGAACCTTCTGATTAAAGGGGCAAAGAGGGCCAGGGAGAGCAGAGAAGAGGGAGTGACCCTGGTGTCACAATGAGTTAAAGAGGATCTCTCTCCTCCTCTGCCACATCCCTAGGTCCTCACACCTCTGGTTCAGCCTCAGTGATTTCTTACTGAAGGGTCTCTCACTACTTACTGTTTCCTGATTTGGTAGAATTAGTTTCACTATGTAAACATAGCCCCCTAGGATTATGGAACCCAAAGCAGCATTTGTATCTCCAACTAAAGGGAGAAAGATAAAACAGTCCAGAGACCTCTCCTTAGGTTGCTTTCTGTAGTTGGTTTTGGTTATGCAAAACAGGGCTGGGCTGGGCTGGATGCAGAATGAGTTGCAAGCAGATAGTGGGGAGCGGTTGGATCTGCTTGATTTTCCCTCCCAGAAAAGGTTATTTTTAAACCTGTTAAAAATGTTCCTGCACCTTAAGTCGTGCTGAAGTTAAGGCCAAGGGTGCAGAATCTTGTGCACGTCTGTGAGCACACTAGAGGTGCGTGCACCATTTGATGTCATGTGTTGAGACCACTGCATACACTTTGGTCACTGGTGTGTGCAAAGGGTGTAGTAGGGGAATGCCCCAGGGAAGAGGTGCAGACATCAGCAAAGCCCTTTGGGAACATCAGAGAGGGAAAACAAGGACAGGCAGAACCCCATCGATAGGAGAAAGCACACTGGTAAGCAAGGACCTCCAGACAAACTACAGAAGCCAAATCCAAGGGAACACTGCCACGCAGAAGATAGGCAAGGGATGTCCGTCACTTTCATCCAGATTCCTCCCTCAAAGGAAGTCGTCATTAAACAGATCAAGGAAAGCACTCTTGACAATAATAGCTTCTTAACAGATACAGATCTGAGTTAAAATGAGATAAAAGGAGTCTTCTACTCTCGTTCAAGGGAGGCTAAGGCCTAGGAGGGTAGCAGCTGTCAGCACCCTCACAGGCAACACGTGTCAACAAGGATGTCTAAGGATGTCAGCTCTAAGCTGAATTTCCTTCTAAATAAGAAATACATTTCCAGAGCATTGCTGAAAAAGCTACGGAACAGACTAAAAAATCAGGGACTAAACTCCACTGGTGATTAAAGGACTTAAAGAGCAAGAAGTGCATACATGTGAAAACACACACACACACACACACACACACACACACACACACACACACACACACACACACACACACACACCACACACCACACACACACACACACACACACACACACACACACACACACACACACGGCAAAGAACTTCTTAAAGTCACTGGAGGGTATGGATCATATATGGAAAAGAGAAATTCAGATATTGCCCACCCTGGGGCCTTGGTGGTGGAAGAGATGGCATTTAGTTAGGGCAGGGTGTGGCCACTGGTCTGCTGCCCTGTGTTGGGGCGGGGGGAGGAACACCAGGAGAGAATAGCCAAACCACAAACCCAAAGCCATCCCACCCGTCTGCTTTGCTTTTTCTTCATCAACAAGAATTCAGATCTGAAACTTCTGACGGCTTAACATGCAAATATCATATTTTAGGGTTATTTTCACAGCAAAGAAAATGTTTCAAAGACTTATCTGGTTATTTACACATCCTTATTGTATAAAGAATAGCTCACTGATGTCAAGAAAGGAGGAGTGAAGGGTTTACATTGCAGGGGAAATATACCTTGAGGTATCATTTTGTGTCAGACACTCGAAACATCAGGATTTTCTTGTTGTTGTTTTGCTTTTGTTTAAAGGCAATCGAACAGATTGGAACCCTGATACAATCATGCCTGTGCAGCCCTGCACAGACACAAGGAAACTGTGATCAAGTCTGTCACTCATTACAGTACTGTGAACATAACAGAGATTGCTGTGTGGGAAAAACTGACAGACTGAACCTCTCTGGCTTTCCATACTACGTGCTGTAATAATGCCTAGACCAGAGCAATGCAGGCTCTATGACTTAGCATAGTCCAACTCTACACAGGAATTGTAACAACAAAGAGAAAGTATCAAAGCCTTCCAGTGTCCCACAACTCACTGCACCACCAGCTCAGTACAGGTGAGGGAAACAGAGGTCAGGGATAGCAGACATGGAAGGGAACAGCCCTCTTTCTTGGCTCATGACTAGGAGTGGTACCCCACACAATGACTGAAACAAAGAAACATAAAAGAAGAAGATGAACTCTCAGGTCAGCAGAGTGTAGCACGGTTTCCTGAGCTTGAAAGGGTTCTGAGTTCAGAGAATACTGGAGCCTGTGAGCTTCCATGGCTGCCCTGGGTTAACACTGCATGGCCAGTATCAAGAATCCTGCACCGTAATGATGGACAGACATGGCAGACCCCCCCACCCCAAATTTGCTTGGCAATCAGACCTTCCAGAGGACAGGGTCTGGGCGGTCCCTCTCACACTCACTATGCTGATCTAGTGAGCCTTCTCCTCTCTTCTTCCCTTCCCAGTCATGGGGATTCCATGGACACAGAAACTGGAGTACATAAGGATGCAAATCGGCTTCTTTCCCTGCCTTCCCCCTTTTCAGAAAATGCATAGTTACAAATTCAGGATATAAAATAGAGTAAGGATGACCACATTTAGACTTTTTTTTTTTTTTTTGAAAAACAAAACAAAACACAAAAACAAATCCAACAACCTCTAGTTAAATTCACATTTGCATAATAATACATCCCAAGGCAACGAGAGGAGTGAGTGTCTTCCTGAATGAAGCGGAAGGAATCTAGAGAGCACTTTCCTGGGGAAGGGGAGCACTGAGGATGGTGGACAGGGCTCTTGGTATTCACTAGATGCTTCTTTAGAAACTGGAAGTAGGAGTGGAGGTGGGGTCGTTGAAAACAAACATGAAACATGAAAAGACCACAGACTTCCAAGTTTAACTACAACAGTCCTCAAAAGCTACAATGTGATTTCAGAGGTTTTCTTCTTTTTTAAACACCGGTCTCAATTCTTTCAAAACCTTTCCTTTGTGTGCAATAAATACCCTGTTCACAGAAATAGCAACATCGATGTGACTTGCATTTGGGAAAATCATGACTTTCTAAGGCAGAGAGGGTAAAAATAAAATAAAATAAAATTAAACTTAAAAAAAAAAAAAAGCACCTTCTGCAGCACAAAGCCAGAAATGCCTTCTTTACAAGAATGAATGGGTCACAAAAATCAGTTTCCCAATCCCAATTCTCTAGTGCTTATAACACACACACACACACACACACACACACACACACAGAACACTAAGGAATGCAGATGTCGACAGCTGACTACAGTGGAATCTGCTGGGCCCTGGCCTTGCTTATAACCTGTTGGTCCAAGACCCAGAATCTCTTCCATACAACTCACACTGTGCAAAATGGGTGCTCATGGAAATCCAACAGCTGCCCCTGGGGCTGCCAGGAGAACCTCTGACAGACCACAGTTGGTCTCTGGGCTGACAAAGGCACATTCAGAAGTACTATACTTAAAGAGATTCCTTGGAAAGAATTAAAGGGGGGTAGTGTTTTAAACACAAGCATTGTAACATAACCCCAAACTTCTGGCAAAAAAGAAGTTTCATGCTAAAAGCCATCACTTGGTGAGCGACCATCCAACCCTTTACAAGGTATATAACCTCTTGAAGGATCCCCAAGGGTTGGTTTTGTTTTGCATAAGTAAGCCCGTTTGTTTTTGGCATACACATTCAGCATTCCACCACCTTTTCCTGCTGTAAGGCCAGTCACAGAAAGTAAGGCTGCTCCATATGCCTCAAGTCCCTTTTACAACCTCCAGGAGCGGCCCAAGAAAAGCTTCATACCTCACCAGAAGGTTCAGGAAGCCAGGGAGAAGGGCAAGAGATGTAAGAAGAAGGGATTTCCCTGTTAGAAGAGGTCATCTCAACTTCCAGATACTGACTGGAAATGGGTCAACTGTAATTGAGAGTTGGTTTCCAACCTAAGCACTAAGGGAGGCAGGTAGCAACCTAGGGAAATACTATTTCTTTCTTATTTAAAATAGAACACTTCTGGCTTAAGAAAGGATATCTGGCCTTTCCCCTCCGGTGGAAAGGTAAGTCTGTCACCATGAGGAACAATGCTGAGCTCTGAAGAGCTTCTGGTCAAGATAGTACCCCAGGTCCTGGTATGGCCCATTTCAAATCTGAGAGGCAAACATTGGCATTCTCTGCTACTCAGTTACTATTTAAAAAAAACCATTCAAAGGATGAAAATACTAGCCATCTGTCAGGACCTGGTCAGGAGGACCACATACACGGGAGTCAGAGTACCACTCTAACTAGTACTCCTCTCTCACCATCTTGTATCTTGTACATGTCCTCCTTGGGGCAGTGGGAAGTGGGGGAGATGTTGTGGGACATTTAGAGAGGATATTCAGATTTTGCTTTATGAGACAGGGTCTCTCTGAAACTTGCTATGTAGAACAGGCTGGCCTTGAACTCACAGAGGTCCACTTGCTTCTGCCTCTCAAGTGCTGGGATAAAAGGCATGTGCCACCAAATCTAGTCCAATACTCAGCTTTTATTACTGTCTTTTGTTTAGATTCCTGGAGTTGACAATTATTTCAAATCTAAAGAATGCAGTATGGCTACCCCCTTGGTCAAAGTTAAGGTCAAGAATAAGAATACTATTGCTGACAACTGGAGCCATCTCTGATATAACGCACCTTTGGCACTGGCTGCAAGCCTATAGACCATTCTTATAGGGTGAAACAAACTCTGGGGATATTCTGGGGTTGTTTTGTTGTTCTTATAGCCCTGTCCTTGTAGGTAAAGAGCAAAGGGGCTCTGTGTGGTCCTCAGAGTCTAAGGGTGGACAGTTCACTTACACACAGGCTACAAAGAATAGTCCTAGCTGCACTCAGAGAAGATAAACATGATCACAGAACAAGGTTTCTCTTTGCAGTGATATTAAGACATGTAGCTAATTCATGGACACAAAACTGTGACAAAACTTGGCAAAAACATGGAGAATAAAGTTTGGGGGTTTTGTTTGTTTGTTTGAAACCAGCTAAAATGTGTCTCTTCTCCTAGTTGAAGACCTTATAGTTATAATAAACAAAACAAAACACTAACTCAAAGTAACAGATGTCAGAGCAGTATATGCTGAATTTTACCTCTGAGGGCAGGAAGAATGGGACCACTGGGTTGTGCCTCAACCTTAGAGATGGCTATCTCAGCCACACCTGCTGAGAACATCCTGCTGAGGGAAGCAGGCTTGTCTTAAGCATTTTGCTCGGCATGAGTCAAAATGGCAGATGAGAAAGTAATTAGAAAGTACAGAGCATCTGAGGTCAAAGTAGAACCTGGCTGTTAACAAACCCATTTCCCTTACAAGAAAAGGACACAAGCCACTGCAATACAGAGTAACTGACCGAATGGCGAAGCACAGGGGATGTCTCATGGGGATGCTGAGGGGGGAATGGGAATAGGGTTTTGAGCTGTTGTTTTGTGGACCAGCACTGCTGCACGGCTAAGTTTATTCCTATAAATGCTGGAAATGGAAAGTAAGTTCAAGAACTAGGGAATAAGAGGAGAGATGCTGTACGGGCTGTCCTTTCTCTTCTGTTTGTTTTAAAAAGGGCGTCAGAGACCTGTTTTTCAACCCTTAAATGGGGTCATGGCACTGGGCCTCAGCAGCAGCAAAGGCTCCCCAGGGACAGAAGACTCTTTCCTACACCTGTGCTTTTCTTTTGGCTATTCATGGTGGGTTAGACAGACAAGCCTTGATGCTCATAAGACATATATACCTCTACCTACCACTAATCAAGAGTTAAAAAAAAAAAACTAGTATAAAACAGAAAGCTCACGCTTACATGCTTATAATGTGTATAAAACAAATCTATATAATGGTGACTAGCAAGCCTCTGTATATATGCCAGAATGTGCTGGAACAATATGTTTACTGAATTTTTCCATGTAGGACAAAGTTGCCTACTGTCTTAGTAGATAGGGGAGGGAAGGGCTTTCCACCTCAGGACACCCCTCACTACATCCTCTTCTTAGGTTACTGCCTATCAATCACAAAAGCTTCCAGCAAGATGACAAATGGGCGAAGGGGAGAGGCAGAGAGAAGACAGAAAACAGGAGCTGAGAAGCAGGAGCCTTCCTCCACTGGCCCGGCACAAAAAGACTTTCCCCATGACTGTTAACTGTCACCCTTCTACACATGGAGAGGTCAGCACCTATGGAGGGCAAACAACATAGGAAGGAACTTGGCATCCCGCATTATCAAGACAAAACAACGTATTTAACTTCCTCAATTTTTGTTTATTTTGATTTAGCCCACTGCCTTTGGGGCCTGTCCAGAACCACTCCAATTTCCTTTACAGGCAAGCATCATACCAACTGTGGAGTGACTGGACCACATGCACATACACACGCATCCCCTGTTTAGGATGTCTGGGTATATGTACGAAGGCACTAACGCGGTTTTAGAGAATGCAGGTACAACCCCACCCATTCACTTTACTCGTGGAGCTGGAGTTTCTTTCCCACTGGGAAGCTTTAAAGTTTGAAAGAAGCTGTGGCCAAGAACTCTGGCCCCAGGAGGGAATACAAAAGCAGAATTCAACATCACCCAAATCAAAAGGAAACACTCCACATCTCTGCCTCCCAGGATGGGGAGAGCAAGCAGCAGATAGCATTTAAAACAAGCAAACAGTAGCTGGGAGCTAAATCAAAAAAAGTAAAACCACTTGTTCCTTATTAGACTCTTCTGTTTTCCCTCCTGTAATAGATGGAGGTGAAAGACACACTTTTCACAGACAGAACAGTCCATAGGTAATTTTCCTTTAGTAATGCTCATATTTAAAATTCGTTTAAAATTATTAACCTATATTTCCTAACTCTTTACAGAGATTCTCAGCAATCCAGCAACTGCACTACCACAGTTTAGAGCCGATCCTTTTGCTTAAGCTACTGTTTCTTTCTTTATTCCTTGCTTTTGTTGATGGGGCTGGAGAGCCAGGGGAGAAGAAGGGCTGCACTGGAGAACAGAAACATGACAGGGAGATGTCAGTCCAGCCTCATACAGAAGGAAGAGTGTGGTGTCAGTCCTACGAGCTCAACAGTCACTCCCCCAGTAAGCCATGCACAACGTCAAGCAAGGCGGTAACAATGCTCAGAACAGCTGAGCCTTCTCCCACAGTTGTTAAGATAATGAATTTACCTGTTGCTGCTAAATTGGTAATTTTTAAAAAATATTTCTATGTATTTTAAAATGTGTGATCCCCTGTATGATAATAACGTTTGGAGACTTTTCTTTTTACATTTTTATAAGTAAAAATCCTTTAAACTTTTTGAAGTTTCAGGAACTTGTAAAAGTTTACTAACAGGAAAGAAACAGCTGTCTATCTAGGATAAGATACGATTAAATAAACCATCTTCAAAAAACTGGCTTCCTACCCTAGAATTCCTGAGAATGCTTGCAAATTTTAAAGCAGGAAAATAATGTTAAAAATAAAAAACAAAAACACTGTTAAATGCTCCCAGAGTTAGTCTTCATCTAAAATATATATTTATATGTATGTGTGTATGTGTGTATACACACATATATATATGCATATACACATATATATATATGTATATACACACATATACACACGTACTTTTTGGTCTTTTTTTTTTTTAAGTTTTTAGTTTTTTTTCCCTTTAAGCTTATGATGGAAGAACATTTTAGCTTCTCATGTTTATTTTTACATATTTCAAATCCCTCATTTATGTCTTGTAAACAAGAGGGGCTCTAGCACCCGGCTTTCACCGTAGTATCGTAAGGAACTCAACTAAGCCATAGTGCAGGTCAAGGACCCAACAGGCAGAAAGAGGAGCGGGGCAGAGGAGAGGGTAGGCAGGGCCATGAACCAAGAGCGGCAGTGGACAGTTCCCACAGGCTCCCAGGAGTCTGGGGACGCTAAAGTTCAGCCTTCAGTCTGCAGATGTCTGAATATAAGCGGTGCTTCACCTGGACGTCATCACCTGCGACAGATCTCTGCTCCAACACTGAGAGTCAGTGGGACTAGAAGAAGACATTTTGCAGGGCAGAGGTGAGAAGGGATGGTGGTGATGGAAACCAGAGAGCAGGAGGAAGGCAGAGTCCATGAGAACAAGGTGTTGCAGGAACAAACCAGAACTGCACACTCATTTGCCCACCCACCTGCCAAGGGCACCCAGATTGGCAAGCACAGGTAAGTGCTCATGGGAATGGCGCCCGTCAGCCTCCTCTGAAGCTAGGTTTATATCCAACAAGGTAAGCCAAGACGACTACAGAATTTCCCACTCACTGTCTTACAAAGCCACTTACATGCAATTTTGGGTTTTTTGTTTGTCTGTTTGCTTTTTCCTATCCATACCCCTCTACCCACCTACATAAAAGACACAAGCTGAAAGTTAAATACATTAGGCATTGTTGTATCCTTCACTGAAGATGCTAAAGAAAGAAAAACTCCCTTGTCCTCAATAGCAGCAAGTCACAGAGGACAGCAGAGGTCTGCTCCCGTTAGGGGTTGGAATGGGCAGGTAATTGCTGGTACAGAATGTCGGCACTTCATGTTGAACAGACAGTACGATGCAGACTGGGATATCACACAAGTGCTAGCATGTTCCCCGCACACATCACGCCCGCCCACCCGCCCAGCCCGCCCGCCATCTATTTAGTATGTGAGGATCCCCTTCAGGTTTACTTTCACTCTCTTCACAATAAGAAATTTGATATATTTTGATTCCAACATAGTACATACGTATTGGTGATAACTGTGGATTAAACATTGCCTCCTGTTCGGCCCAGAGAACTACTACATTGATGCTTTTTTAAAAAAGTCTTTAAATACCAAAATAAAAAAAACCAACATTACAAGGAAAGAAAAAAAAAAAGAGGTCAAAACCAAAACAAGGTGCAATACTTAAGTCTTTGCTAAGTTATTTCTGCCTAAGCAAAACCACATACACAGGAAACAACACAGAGAAACAAAGGGAGACACTTGAAGTACACACTGGTTTAAGAACATTCGTTAAGTAAACGTTTCTGTCAGTGATGGCCTGGTGCTGTAACACGCCACGGCCTGGCACAGGTAATGCTCAGCGAGAGAGAGATAGAGGGGAGCAGAGAAGGAGGCGCTGCAATGCTTCCAGGAGGCTGCTCAAAACTTACTGTCTTCCTCACACGATAATGAGAATGGATAGAAGTAATTTAATTTGCATTACCTGAATCCTTTAAAAAAATTCTCACACCTGATGACACAGCAAAGTGGGAACAGTTTTTCAGCTTTTAAAACATCACACGATTTAAAAATTATTGAATCGTCTGTTCCCACTCAAAGTAGCCAACCGGCCAGCTCGGTCCTTAGACTCCTGCTGCTCAGAGGCCTTCGGGGCAGGCAGCTGCTTACTTCACAGCACAGAGGTGAGCTAGCAGGAGCTTCTCGGAGGGAGGGGCCTCCTGTCACACCGCTGGCCTTGGCAGTGTTCTGCTCTGCGGCTGGGTTGGGACTTGGGACCCGGGACCCCTCCCCCCTATTCTGGCTGCTGCTCTGTCACTGAAAAGCACCCTTCATCTCCAGGCAGCCAGAAGAAGTGGCTTGAGTTGCAGCGGCTCCCTGTGCTCCTGTGTTCTCATAGTCAAAAATAATTAAAAGCGGGTGGCCGGCCAGCCAGCCTTCAAACTGTCAGCAATGCAGCTTTCTGAGAAATCAGGGTGGGGGTGGGGGTGGGGCAGGGCAGGGCGGGACGCAGGCACACACAGAGACAGAGAGGAGGGTGCACGCAAATGCACATGAACACACGTGCACACACATACCAGAACGAGCATGCCTGGGCAGTTACATGTGCCAGAACACACTGGTATTTATCAACCAGCCAATCACAAAATTTTTCCTTTTTTTTTTTTTTTTTTAAGTTTTTTTGTTTTTGTTTTTAAAGTGAGGCTCCGTCAAGTCTTCCCTCCCCCCTCCCCCAACAATTCTTTTGAATTTCCCTCCCACCCAAACATGGTAGACCTAAGGACGGAAACACACCCAGTGCAAACAAAGTTAAAAAGCTATTTTTTCAGTATATATGTTTCTTAGCAACAACTTCCATATAACATGAAAAAAGTGAAAAACTAGAAACTAATTTTTTTAATTTTTTGTGTTTAAATTTAAATGGTATGTGTACTTGCTTCACATTGTCTTTCTAGGTTGGCGTTCATGATTCAAGTATTTCAAGAGTGATATGTTCTCTTTTTGGATTCATATTCCAAACGAAAAAACTGAAGTTTTAAGGGAGGCAACTATGTGCTCAGACAGTCTGTCAATGACCCACCTTTTTTCTCTCTCCGTTTTCTTTTTTCCTTTTAAAAATGTATTTATTGCAAGTTGAAAAAAAAAACGAAAAGGTCAAGTTAGTGCTGCTGCTGTTCCAAAAAAGGTCACGAGGTCAGAGTTGAAAGTTCTAAGTTCAGATTGAATCCGACCCTCCTCCCAGAAGGTCACCAGGTAGTAAAGGAGCAGGGCTGCCCATCCTATGGGGATCTTCCACCGTCGGAACTCCCCACAAGCTAGAAGAATAGTTTGGGGGGCCCCACAAGGAAGTGCCGGCAAGATCGGCCCCACTGCTGCCACCAGCGCTGCTGCTCCACTGCCCGAGCCCGGTGGACCCACCAAAAAGGTTCAGCGCAGGTCCAACGGGGTCTGCTTGGTTCTGGCTGGTCTCCAGTGACTGCCACCCTGTGGCAGGTGCACTCGGGGTTGCTGCAGGTGTAGGGGGCTGAGCTTGGGCCAGAAAGCGGCTGACTTCATCCTCAGTGGCAAACTCGGCCAGGATGGTAGTGTTTCCCAACACACACCTAGAGAAAGGAGGAGAGTCACGTGATCTGAGGGATCACCAGCATCCACAGCTGTCAGCCCTCTGCTACTGTGTTGTCTGCATGCTTGATGACAGGTGTGGGCGATCATGCTTGGTTTATGCAGTACTGGGGACTGAACCTAGGGATTTACTCATGCCAAGCAAGAACACCTGAGCTATGTCTCTAGCGTGTGTGTGTGTGTGTGTGTGTGTGTGTGTGTGTGTGTGTGTGTGTGTGTGTAGGATATTTAGGGCAACGGTACAACCCAGGACGATCCAGCCATGGTGTGAGGTGAGGAGATCAGCACTTGTTTGTTTACACCCACCACCACCAGTGACCCAGAAAGTAAATGGAACCCTAACGTGAACTGTGGACTCTGGTGAATTAGGTGCTAATGACAATGGGCTGAGGAATCACTGAAGGAGTACTCAGGAGTATTACGGGAAGTTGCTGTCCCATCCTCTCAATTTTGCTGTGATTCTAAAGTATTTTTTAAAAAAATTTGAAGTTTTACAAAAGCAAGAAGAAAATGTCAGCTTTCTTTCTTCCTTCCCCTCCCTCCCTCCCTCCCTCCCTCCCTTAAATCCACATGAGGCAAAGAATCCCATTCATAACAGCAGGCAAGCCAACACCCAGACCCCATTCTGTCTGAGCATGGACTTGCTGCTGGGGCCTGCTATCACTTGTCTGTGTTCTCTCTGGATTTTTGTCATGGCATCTATGGCCAAATGGAGTTAACACTTTTTTGTCCACCAGTTTGACAGTGGGTGGGAAAGAGAATTGGTGAGAGTCTGATCTACTCTGTCTACTTCATGCAAAAATCCTGTTACCCACAATTATATTAATTTCTTCTCTGGGCTGGGTGTAGTGGTGCACACCTTTTTTTTTTTTTTTTTTTTTAAGATTTATTTTTTATTTATTATATGTAAGTACACCGTAGCTGTCTTCAGACACTCCAGGAGAGGGCGCCAGATCTCGTTACAGATGGTTGTGAGCCACCATGTGGATGCTGGGATTTGAACTTATCACCTTCGGAAGAGCAGTCGGGTGCTCTTACCCGCTGAGCCATCTCACCAGCCCCAGGTGCACACCTTTAATCCCAGCACTAGGAAGCAGGGGCAGGTGGATCTATGTGAGTTCAAAGCCAGCCTGGTCTCTATAGTGAGGACTAGGACAGCCAAGTCTATAGAGAGAGACTCTGTCTCAAACCAACCAACCAACCAACCAACCAAAAAACAAACAAAAAACAAACAAAAATTTCTTATTTACATCTGCAACAGTAAAAAGCTAGATTCTAACAAGAAAAATAATAGCATTTAGAATGTTTTTCACAACAAATGTAGAAAAGACTGACAACCTCGGTATTTGCAAATATAAATGTGACTGAGATGAGATTCTTTGATCATGCTTACGTCACTGTTTAATTGAGCAGCACCAGAACACTCCTTGTGTATCATGTGCGCCTACCTAGATGCTGGATGCAATACTTACTTACATGTGCAGTGCAGTCTGGATGCAATACTTACATGTGCAGTGCAGTCTGGATGCAATACTTACATGTGCAGTGCAGTCTGGGCCTTGGCTGCCTCTTGTTTGGTGCTGTATCGGATCAGGGCAGTGCCCTGGGTTAGATTCAGATGGAATGTCAGCAGTGGGCCATGCTGCATGCAGATCGTTCTCAAGGTTGACCCATCAATCTAAGAGGTAACAACTCATGTGAGCTAAGAAGTAGGTGAGGCATGGGAAAGGTAAATTCTAAGACAATGAAAGAACAAGACTGAGACCCATTATTCCTATTTTATAAATAAGATATTTCTGTATAAAAATAGCTTAAAGTAAAAACTTAAAATCTAATATATGGTCTGTTTTCTTTTTTTAAAGAAAGATGAACAAGCATGTGAATTTTTATAGTGCTCAAAAAGGCAGAAAACGAGAAATAAAGCATGCAAAGCTCTCAACTTCATTACTAACATTTTATTTTTTCTGCCTCCCCAGTAAATACTCTCATAGAGACAGACCAGACAAGAAGAGCGCCCTGGCGCTTCCCATATGATCTAGAGGTTAGGATTCCTGGTTTTCACCTAGGCGGCCTGGGTTCAACTCCCGGTATGGGAACGGTGTCACTTGAGCCGGGGGTGGTGGCGCACGCCTTTAATCCCAGCACTCGGGAGGCAGAGGCAGGCGGATTTCTGAGTTCGAGGCCAGCCTGGTCTACAAAGTGAGTTCCAGGACAGCCAGGGCTACACAGAGAAACCCTGTCTCGAAAAACCAAAAAAAAAAAAAAAAAAGAAGAGCGCCCTGAACACCAGGCAGTTAAAACTGGCCTAGTCCGAAAACTACTCTATCCAACACTGTCACGCCCTCTGACAATATATAAAGGGAGAACTACTTTTACCTCCTTTTCACTTAACCCATTTCACCAAGGGCTACGGGAGGATTATGGGTAACTTCTCCAATCTACGAATTATATGAACAAACCTATTTACTCTGGATAAAATTTCCACCAAGATCATTTAAGCCTTCATCCAAATACTTCAGTTCACCTCACTGGAAAAGTTATGCTACGATTGGGAAAGACTTAGAAAGCTGTGGACTGTCTCATAGCCCGAGGTGGAGCAGGTGCCTAAGAGGCACAGGCCCTGGTTCCACTCTCAGCACCAGTGGGAAGCCTGAAGAGTGGAAGCCAGTAGCTCCTGTTAGCTCCTCCTGCAAAACCAAAGAAAATGCTGCTGGCAAGCTGGTAAGGGACATCACTTACATGAATAAATCATTATATGGTACAAACGACTTTTCAGGGGACATTTTTTGGTGATGAAAAATCCACTGCCCTATGTGTCACTTTGCTTTACCAACAACTTAAACTGGGAGTGACACTGGTCTATTTACAAGACAGCTCTAACATTTTTTCTAAATATTCATTTATTTTATGTATGAGTGCTCTATCTGCATGTATACCTGCATGCCAAAAGAGGGCATCAGATCACACTATGTATTATATGTAGTTGTGAGCCACCATGTGGTTGCTGGGGATTGAACTCAGGACCTCTGGAAGAGCAGACAATGCTCTTAACTGCTAACCCATCTCTCCAGACCCAGCAGCTCTAATATTTAAAGAAATCAATTATTTTCTGATACAAACACAGCCAGGATCACGTTAATTTTATTATACATGTAATGTATTCATACTATTTTTTTGTGGATAGGAATAAATGGTTAGCTAGCATGCCCAGGCTCTTTTCAAAACTGGGTACCTCTTATTGGCTCTCATCCTATCCATATTATAACCACTACATAGTGTGATAACTCTTAAAAACTCAGGCATAAGCCGGGCGTGGTGGTGCACGCCTTTAATCCCAGCACTTGGAAGGCAGAGGCAGGCGGATTTCTGAGTTCAAGGCTAGCCTGGTCTACAAAGTGAGTTCCAGGACAGCCAGGACTATACAGAGAAACCCTGTCTCAAAAAACCAACCAACCAACCAACCAACCAACCAACCAACCAAACAAACAAACAAAACCACACACACACACACACACACACACACACACACACACACACACACAAACCTCAGGCATAGCTGGGCAGTGGTGGCATATGCCTTTAATCCCAGCACTTGGGAGGCAGAGGCAGGGGGATTTCTTGTCTTTTTTTATTTATTTATTTTTTTTGGGTTTTTCGAGACAGGGTTTCTCTGTGTAGCCCTGGCTGTCCTGGAACTCACTTTGTAGACCAGGCTGGCCTCGAACTCAGAAATTTTCCTGCCTCTGCCTCCCAAGTGCTGGGATTAAAGGCGTGCGCCACCATGCCCAGCAGAGAAACCCTGTCTTGAAAAAAAAACAAAAAAACAAAAAAAACAAAAAAATAAAAAACAAAAACAAAAAAGCAAACAACCCCCCCTCAGGTATATAGTTTTGAGCATTATTACGTTTGATTTTTCATACTGCGGCTGTGGTCAGATATACAGGGAGTATTTGTTTACTGCGTGTGAGCCCCAGGTTTGATCCCAGTATCAGTATCACTCCTGCACCCACATGAGTCTTTACAGTTTAGTCAACTATTAGCTAAGGAAATAAACTGGGACTTTTATGTATTTTGAGAGACTATGTAAGCCTGTCTACAGTGCCTAGAAATAGGAGGAAGCTTGTGATTTACTTGCTACAAATAGGTTCACTGGGCAGATAAATTTATAGCAAACTGTATTTGCCCACAGAGAGTCTTAGCAGACACTAGTATGTTACAGATCTGAGGACCTCACACTACCACTTTATTAACTGACAGATCTTCCAAGCCCCCGCTGGGAACATCTTTTTCCATATGGTTAAAATGTATCATCCTATTTGGTTCCAGATTCCAACAGGCATATCTATGAAACACACTGCCTTATTGGCAGGTCACATGACCTCACTCTCAATGCTTTACATAATCTTCTCATGTCTAGCATCATGAGTATAAGTGTGAGGTCTAGTGGCCATGAAATAATAGAGCTTTCTTTATAGGCCAGAAGAGAGCACCAGATATCCTATATCAGACATCTCATGTGGGTGCTCGGAACTAAACTTGGGTGCTCTGCATAAGCAGCAAGCTTCCTAACTGCTGAATCATCTCTCTAGTCCCATAAATGAGCTTTCATAGCCGAGCAGTGGTGGCAAATGCCTTCAATCTCAGCATTTGAGAGGCAGGCAGATCTCTGTAAGGTTAAGGCCAACTTGGTCTACAGAGTGAGTTCTGACAGCCAGGGCTACACAGAGAAACCACTGGGTTGGGTGGGGCCAAAACAAATGAAAACAAAACAAACAAAAACAAAAAACCTCAATGAGAAAAGAGCTTTCATGTCTGCCAATACCCTCCATTCTGTCTTTCCCCTTTTATTTTAGACAAGAGTCCCATGGACCCTAAGAATTTGCTAACGGGCTGGCCTTGAACTCAGGACATCTACCTGCCTTTGCCTCTCAAGTGCTAGAGACTAAAGGTGTGTGCCAATATGCACAGCTCTCTCTTTAAATAAAATCTAATTCTTATGTAGAAAAGCACAAAAAAGCAAGGTTACCTGTGGGGTGAGATTGTGAAGAACCAGCCAGTAACTAGGACGGACAGAGCCACCATCACTCCAGGTAGAGGCTGCAGACAACAGGGAAGGATGAGGGAGAGAGAAGACTAACAAACACCTAAACCACCAAGACTGTCCAGGAGCCACAGGGCAGGGCAGGGACATTTTTTATGCAGACCATAGGCCTCTTTTTTTTTCTTTTTCTTTTTCTTTTTTTCTTTGGTTTTTCGAGACAGGGTTTCTTTGTATAGCCCTGGCTGTCCTGGATTCACTTTGTAGACCAGGCTGGCCTAGAACTCAGAAATCCGCCTGCCTCTCTGCCTTCCAAGTGCTGGGATTAAAGTCGTGCACCACCACACCTGGCTTTTTTTTTTTTTTTTTTTTTTTTTAAACCTAATCCTGACCTTCAAGGTCTTTTCTTGTTCTGGACCCCAATGAATTAATTTGCATATTTGTGGACACTATCCACCCGCCCCAGTCCTTCCTCTATAATTGCTCATTTTTACTTCATGTGCCCTAGAGGCATCCTGGTTCTTTCATCTGTATTAACTGCAACTTTTCAGTCAAAAGATGATTTTTCCTCTCCCAGATAACCACCCACTCCTCCATGCTGAGCCCTAGCCACGTCCTTCCCAGGGTGCTATACAGACGCGCCTGCTCCTGCACTGCAGATCATCCTCACCCGAGGCAATCCGGGAGTCCTGTGTCCCCCACCCCCTGACCGATCGTGGTGCTGTGCTGCTCCAAGGAGATGCCGGTTTGGGGTTGGTCAGGCCAGGAGGTGGTCGGGGCAGCGGTGTAGTGTTCCTGGAGGAGATGTGATTTTTCCACATCTTATTGGAGAGATGAGTGGGGTTGTGTCCTATGGGATCTGGGGACCACGTGGATTTATAATCCGGGAACTTTGCTGTAAGAGAAAAGTTGGAAAGAAGTCAGGGTTATATGGGCATCTGCCCACTAATATACACAAATTTTGTCTGTTTATAAACACACGTATATTTATATTTTATAAAGTCAGTGTTAAGGCTGAGGTAACCCTGAGCTCCTTGTACTTTGTTTCAAAAAAAAAAAAAAAAATCAAAAGTAGCAGGAAGCATACTTTTTTTTTTTTTTTCCCGAGACAGGGTTTCTCTGTGTAGCCCTGGCTGTCCTGGAACCCACTCTGTAGACCAGGCTGGCCTTGAACTCAGAAGCCTCTGCTTCCCAAGTGTTGGGAGGAAGCATACATTTTAAGAGGAGCAGTCTGAAAATAAATTTTCTCTGAGCATGCTGAATATAAAATGTTAAAATGACGCTAAGCTGATCAATCATTGTGTGAATTGAAGATTGAGTAGTATAACGAATCTCCTTCTTTTTTTTTTTTTTTTGGTAAAAACAACTTGAAAGAGAAGACAAATTTATGGAGAAAGTATTCCAAAAGAGGTCAAGCTAAAAGACAGGGTTACAATGTTAACACCAATGGAACTAGAGTACTCTATAAATGCTCACTGATCACACACACACACACACACACACACACACACACACACACACACACACACACACTAAACCACTAGGAAAACTATGTATTGCTTGTGCCTTGATACATTAGACACCAACATCGATTTTTTTTTTAAAGATTTATTTTATTTTATTATATGTAAGTACACTGTAGCTGTCCTCAGACACTCCAGAAGAGGGAGCCAGATCTCGTTACGGATGGTTGTGAGCCACCATGTGGTTGCTGGGATTTGAACTTATCACCTTCAGAAGAGCAGTTGGGTGCTCCTACCCGCTGAGCCATCTCACCAGCCCCACCAACATCGATTTTAAAGATAACCAATAAGGCTGGGAGCCATGGCTTAGTGGATTGTTCTTGCAAAGGATCTTGGTGCAGAGTAGTTCACAATCATTCCAACTCCAGGGGATCCCATACCCTCTTTTGACATCTGTGAGCACTAGGCAAGTATGTAGTACATATACATGCAAACTCTGTCTGTCTGCCTGCCTGCCTGCCTGCCTGTCTATCTATCTATCTGCACAGCAATAAATAAATCTTTAAAAAACCATCAAATGATCACTACTGCTTACTAAGCTTACATCACTGGACAGCACTATAGGTAATTATCATGTGGAGCCTCTGGTTCAGAGGGAGACAGAATTGGTAACCTTGGCAACAGTACATATACACATCAAGGGATAGACCCAGGAAAGCAGGGAAAAGGAAATCCAGGCTCAATATATGTTTCTTGTGAGAATACATCCCTTTAGAATTTTCATGGGGTGTAGCTAAGCAAGCTGGAGTAGTTTCCATAAGACTCAGCACAAAAAACCCCAACAACCCCCCCAAAAAAAGAGAGGAAAAGAAAAGATAAATTGCCTGGTGGAGGTGGGCCACACCTTTAATTTCAGCAGAGGCAGATATATCTCTGAGTTAGAGGCCAGCCTAGTCTATAGAATGAGTTCTAGGACAGCCAGAGTTACACAAAGAAACCCTGTCTTCAAAAACCAAACCAAACCAAACCAAACCTAGGGTCAGACTGGACCAAGAGGAGTGAAGATAAAAATATGATTGTCAAATATATTCCAAGAGACAGGGCCTGGGGTCCAGGGAGTAAAGAAGAGAGGAAACGTGGAGAAAAACACTGTAATGGTTTGTATATACTTGTCCCAGGAGGTGGCACCATTAGGAGGTGTGGCCTTGTTGGAGTGGGTGTGTCACTGTGGGCATGGGCTTAAGATCTTCATCCTAACTGCCTGGAAGTCAGTCTTCTACTAGCAGCCTAGATGAAGATGTAGAACTCCCAGCTCCTCCTGTACCATGCCTGTCTGGATGCTGCCAGGCACCCACCTTGATGATAATGGACTGAACCTCTGAACCTGTAAACCAGCTCCAATTAAATGTTGTCATTTTTAAGACTTGCCATGATCATGTCTGTCCACAGCAGTAAAACCCTAACTAAGATAGAAGCTGGTACCAGGGACTGGGATATTGCTGTGATAGGCCTGAGAAAAATGTGGATTTGGGAACTTTGGATTTAGAAAGCAGTGGAATGCTTTAAATGGGGCTTAATGGGTCACTCTAGTAGGAATATGGAAGACTTTGTTGCTGAGAGTAATTTGAACTGTACAGACCTGGCTCAAGAGGTTTCAGAGGAGAATTTCAGTATGTGGCCTAGAGACTGTTTTTGTGGTGAAGAATGTGGCTTCTTTTTGCCCTAGTCTGAAGAATCTACCTGAGGCTAAGGTAGTAAGATTTATTTATTTATTTATTTATTTATTTATTTATTTATTTATTTTTAGTTTTTCGAGACAGGGTTTCTCTGTATAGTCCTGGCTGTCCTGGAACTCACTCTGTAGACCAGGCTGGCTTCGAACTCAGAAATCTGCCTGCCTCTGCCTCCGGAGTGCTGGGATTAAAGGTGTGCACCACCACGCCCAGCTCATGCTGGTTACATCTTATGATGAACATATTGAACAAGTGAAGTAAGCTCAGAAAGGAAACATCTAATATATATGGTTTGAGTATTAATGGGGTACCAGGAAGTGAAATGGAGCAGAATCCTGTGTTCAAGGATATTAAATTGAATTAAGGGAGTGGGACTTTGGGGCAAGATCCTACCCAGCTAAGCCTAGATCCAGGCACAGTGGTGCACACCTTTAATCCCAGGAGAAAAAGCCAAGCAGATCTCTGAGTTCAGGCCAGCCTGAGACAGAGCAAGTTCTAGGTGAAGAAAAACTTAAATCCAACCTTGGTGGATCACATCTTTAATCCCAGTGCTCAGGAGACAGGCATGCAGTTCAAGGTCAATCAGGCAGAGAGGGAGTCAGAAAACTAGTAACAGAGTAAGCGGGGCTGGAGAGGGGTGGGAAGCCAGCCCCAGTAAGCAGCAGAAAGCAGCCCCTTCGGCCATGTAGCTCTGGCTTTAGAGTGAAAAATAGAAGGGTCTCCTGGGACAATTGATGCTGGTTAGCTGGAGCTAAGAAATTAGCAATGATTAAGAAGAGACCAGCATTGCTGAGGTGACATCTTCTGGGCAGTGTTTTCTGGGAGCACAAATAGCTGTGTTCCAGAGACAGCCCAGGGTGTACCTCGTGCTGTGGCGGGACTTGGTAATGTGTAAGAGTCACCCAGGTCGTACTGGCTTTGAAGACATGAAGGGTTCATGAAGAACAGCTGAGGCTCAGCACTGTGAGAGGCCAGAGAATGCCAATGGTGAAGATGTTGCAGTTGGTGGCCCAGGATTTAAGGGGTAGTGTAAAGGAGTTGAGGCCTGACACCATGAAGAGAGCCTATGAGAGGCTATGGGTGAAGCCTAGCTGCAGCAGAAGACCCCAGTGTATAAGATATGCCAATACCATGGAATGATCACCAAGAACAGCAACAGCAGTGGAGTGGGTCAACCTGAGCTTAGAGTGCTAGAGAGAGCAGAGATGGAGAAGTGATGCCAGGGGTGGTAGTGGTGCAATGGAGAGAGGTGGACCTGGGAGGAATAGGAATCAACTGTAATCAGGGTGCAGTGTATGAAATTTCCAAATAATTAACAAATATATATATATTGTGTGTGTGTGTGTGGTGGGGGTGGGGGGAGGTGTTTCTCCCTTGGCTTGTAGCCCTGGTTGTTGGCTGGAGGGACTGGCTAGCTAGCAAGGCCCAGGGACCTTTTTGTCTCTGCCTTCCCAGCACTGGTGTTACACTTGTATGCCACCATTTTTTCTTTTGAGATAGGGTTTCACTATGTATGACTGTCTTGGAGCTTGTTATGTAAACCAGGTTAGACCCAAACTTGTGGAGCTACACACCTATCTCTGTCTCCTGAATGCTGGGATTAAAGGTGTGCCCATCTGTGCCTGATTTTTTTTTTTTTAAATGTGGGCGTGGGGACTGAACTCAGGTCTCCATGTTTGCATAGCATTTTACTCACTGAACCATCTCTCTAGCTCCTATTAACTTTTCTATTCATTCTTAAGTCTCAATAAGCAAATAAATGCAAAAACCAACCAACCAACCAACCAACCATAGGAACTCATCAAGTACTATTGGCAAATTAACCAAGGTCCTCTTTTTGACTCTGCCATTTACTGTCATTATGTCTCTAGGTCAGATTTAGGTCAGTAAGCTACCACTGGCTGCCTCAATGTTAATGTGGGTTGAACTGGCTCTCTGTATAGCCCTTGGTTTCTTGGCAGAAGAGTTAACAGAAACATTTGGTCATTAGGTCATAGACTCTGCCCTCTGAAGAACTGCAGTTATATGAGATTCTATTCCCACTGGCCTTGGTCCAATATAGTCCAGTGTTACCTATTCCATCTCTGTGAGACCAGGAACTCCCTAAGTAGATGTTGACTGCAAAGAAAGGCTGTGCTTCCACCTGTGCTGACTTAGGTGTTTCCCATCCTTCAGAGGTACCCCTTAGGAAGTAAATGCTGGTAATAAAGAGGAGCCTCACAGTCAGCTGCTAAGCAAGAGGGAACGCCACCAAGTACCTGAAGTGCTATGAACGTTGGTAAAGGAGTTGTCAGAGGCACTGTAGGGCCAGGCACCAGGTGAAGGCAGCGAGGTGTTGAGGGAAGAATTAGACCCTTGTAACAAAAGAAGAAGAGGAAGAAAATATTAGAGACAAATGTCAGTATAACCAGGGAAACTTAAGTTGTATATATATATATATGTATATATATATATTTTTGTTTTTCGAGACAGGGTTTCTCTGTGTAGCCCTGGCTGTCCTCTAACTCAGAAATCCGCCTGTCTCTGCCTCCCAAGTGCTGGGATTAAAGGCGTGTACCACCACGCCCGGCAAGTATTTTTATTTAAACTCAAATGGAAGGAAAAACAAAATGTAACCAAACAATACACAAATAAAAAAAATATGAGCCGGGCGTGGTGGCGCACGCCTTTAATCCCAGCACTCGGGAGGCAGAGGCAGGTGGATTTCTGAGTTCGAGGCCAGCCTGGTCTACAGAGTGAGTTCCAGGACAGCCAGGGCTATACAGAGAAACCCTGTCTCGAAAACTCGAAAAACAAACAAAAAAAAAAAAACAAAAAAAAAAGCTTCTATTTTCTGCTTAAGTTATCAGGTTATCAGGTACTACAAATAGATACAAGGCCACAGGAGAATAACTATGAAAACGCTGGGTACATGCAGCCTGCAGCCCTCACTTACCTGTGGTGTTATCCCGCAGCAGTTGGTGGTCAGTATCTACAATGGGAGATGTGGTTGTACCCCCTAGCACACTTCCTGGGGTGACATAGGGGTCAGATTCAGGGTCAATATTTTGGATACCTTTCCATGGCACTCCTGGTTGGAATTCTGTGATAAGAAGAAATGATAGGGATAGGAGAGTGTTAAAAACAACTTAAACATTTCCTATCTTATTATGTTAAAATAACTGTTTAGTAGAAAAAAACATGGTCCCATGAAAAGTTTAAACAATGAAATCTACTATGCATTAGATTTTCATCATGAAATAAAATTTACCATGAACAAACACTCTTGTCAGTAGCATGTCTATTAGCATACTGTCTGTTCATTCACTTGTCTGTGTACACTGGATCATATATGGCTCCATACATGATATTAGAGGAAGCCAGGTTGTAAGGAAAAGTAGGTGTGGCCTAAGGAAGCAAGGCCATAATAAAACGAAATATAATAAGTGACCATTATTTCTCAGTCTGTCTGGGGATAGTTGGGAATAATTTAACTGCTCATGAGAAAACCCAGACTATATATGAAGGCTTATCATGTGTTTATTGATCGGTTGAAGCTATATTTAAAGCTACATGTAATATTAACCTCTAATTGTGTTGAGAAGATTGTATTATATATAATTGTATTATATGAACAAGAGGCATTATTTCATTTCACTCTAATAAAATGTAGTTATATACATTTATGTCAGAATTATATATGAAGAGAAGGATAATTACTGACTTTTATTTTATTAAATTTTCTATAATGAAAACAGAATACAGAGTCAGAGGGAGGGGACAGAGGAAGGAGAGAGCAAGGAAGGGAGAAAAGAGAGAGATGAATCTTACCAAACTCATCACAGTGTACCTGGGGAGATAGATAAAGGACGGATCTGACTAATGAGCGTGTCAATCAATTCAATGCCACTTTAAAAGAGCTAATCTTCCAAGGTCCTCTACATACTGGACAAATACCAAATCCTAGCTACAAGGCCACCTCCTTCCTCCTTAACTTCCCATTTCTTGAAGAACTTTACTTTTCTCGTGGCACACATTTCAAGGTTCATGCCTTACCTTTATCAGACAATAACTACTAAACGCAGAAAAGAAAGCATGGGCCTTCCTCAGTACAGTGAGCTGCACAAGAAGTGTGTTCAGAGCCTAAATGTCAGAGAACAACTATTCTAGGAAAGGCAGTTTATGAACAATACCTGGAGGCCAACTGGCATTGCTGGATTTACTTCCGATTTTATTAGTTGGTGGAGATTTGGCAGGTAACCAGCTATCACCAGCAGGACCCGTATGGCCACCCAGTGTGTCACCTGGGATTATATCAAACTGGTTGTATGGTGAACCTCCTCGGGTCTTACCAGGAGCCACTATAGCGCCTGAGAAAAGAAAGAAATAATTGACTAAGAGAGTGCCAGGGGTAGAGAGATGGCTCAGAAGTTCAGACCACTGGCTGTTCTTCAGAGGGCCCAGGTTTGATTCTAACACCTACATGGCAGCTCCCAACTGTCTTTAACACCAGTTCCAGGGGGTCTGATGCCCTCTTATGACCTGTGTTGGGAATAGGCATGCACATGTGCACAGACATTCAAGCAAACTAAAAACCACCCACACACATAGGAATAAAGAACTTTGGACAACCACTAATAGAAGCATGGCCGTGATGACTCCACTCATCTCTCTGAGCTTCTCCATTTCTCACCTAAGCTCACACGGAGCTTAGGTTCTCATTCTAGAAAAGCCCTTTCTTTTTCTTTCTTTTTTTTTTTTTTTTTTAAAGATTTATTTTATTTATGATATGTAAGTACACTGTAGCTGTCTTCAGACAATCCAGAAGAGGGCGCCAGATCTCGTTACGGATGGTTGTGAGCCACCATGTGGATGCTGGGATTTGAACTTATCACCTTTGGAAGAGCAGTCGGGTGCTCTTACCCGCTGAGCCATCTCACCAGCCCCAAGAAAAGCCCTTTCAATCTGAAATCCTATAGTCTTATAAAATCAGTGAGACATATACAAAAGTACGAAGCACAGTATCTATGTGGTTTCTAAGCTAATTACTCAAAAGTTAGAGATGAGAAAAACTGAACAAATTTAGAGTCTTGGACAGTTTTAAGTGATCTTTCTATTGATGCTTCTTACCCCAGCTCTTAAAGGCTGGTTGAGCTTGGGTTATCTGGAATTGGCAATGTGCAGAGTCCACTGGAGAGAAAGCCATCTGCAATTGCTTTAAATTCCAAGGCAATGAGGTGGAATTCCTGCCCAAGGTCTTTGCCAGCACACCAGCTATGAACTCTGCATTTCTGAGCCCAGGGCCTCACATACAGAGAAAAGAAAATCCTCTGTCACTGTGTTCCCAAGGGTATTCCTGTGGCTTTGTTAGTACCTCCTTGAAGCATTTTCATGGAGGAAAAGTTGAAAGCTTAATGTTCATTAAGTAAAAAACAAAAGCCATAATTTTTTACTTTAATTTGAGCATAGTCTTAGAGTGGTGAATCATGAGCACATAGAATGATTTTCAGGATAATAAAATGCTTATATAAATACTGAGTAAGCAATCTGGTTTAGACTAAGGAAATATTATTAATGCCTCCATCCTCTGCTAAGAGGACATTTGCTTTTCTGTGGACAGTGTGGCTCACACCCTGAGGTACAGCACAGTGAGGTAGTGCAGAATGAAATGCTCAAAACATGATCTATATTCTCTGATAAGGAAAGAGGATACTGTACTTAGGTATTTTCTAGCATGCCATTTTATATTTATTATCCAGACCTGGCAAATCACTAGCCTGAGGAAGTTATAAAAGTGCCCAGAGCTATGGATGGCCCAAGACTAGGGTTATCCAGTCCATAAAACAGCCTTTATAATTTCAGTAAATTATTCTTGATTTTGATCATGCTTAATGGGACAGGCAGAGAGCTCTGGGTGGCTTCTTTCCCAGTCTCTGCATGGGGTTATTAAAGAAGTTTTATAATGGGCTTATTAAAGAAGGTTTATAATGGAAACCTGAAAGGCTGCAGACTGAATGAACTGGCTGGGTTAAGACTGCTGGGGCTCTGCAGCAGAAACAGCAGACACTTATCTCTATTGATTCTCATGGAGACAACTCTGAATCCAAGTGAAATATTGACAAATGAAACAAACATTGCATTGAAGGCTGAAAGAAGGTCTAGACTTCTTAACTGTTTTCTAGGGAAATGGAGAAGCTTTGAAAGGAAATGATGGACAGGCAAGGCTAATCCATACTCACAGTATAACTCAGATGCTGTATGCAGGGACACTAACAGAGAACAAGGGGCTCTGAACAAAGTTCAAACCTTAAGAATTCTCATCTACTAGCCATCTTTTTGTTTTGTTTTGTTTTGTTTTGTTTTGTTTTTTAGGTTTTCGAGACAGGCTTTCTCTATGTAGCCCTGGCTGTCCTGGAACTCACTCTGTAGACCAGGCTGGCCTCGAACTCAGAAATCCACCTGTCTCTGCCTCCCAAGTGCTGGGATTAAAGGCGTGTGCCACCAAGCCTGGCTACTAGCCTTCTTTTGAAGCTTAGGGAATCTTTCTTCTTTTTCTGAGACAGGATTTCACTATATCTTCCAATACAACCTTGAACTAGGTATAGCTTATGCTGGTTTTCAACTTGCATGCACAACAATACCCAGGTCAGGGCAGGAGTTTTAAAAAATCTGATACTGATCTCTGAGCTCCCAAAAGCACAGAGGCAGGAATTTGAGTTTAGCACGGACCACAAATTCATACAAGACCCTGACTCAGATAACCAACCAACCAACCAACCAACACCTCAGCAAGAGGATTCTGTTTTCTCTCTCTCTCTCCTCTCTCTCTCTCTCTCTCTCTCTCTCTCTCTCTCTCTCTCTTTGTTTTTGTTTTTTCGAGACAGGGTTTCTCTGTATAGCCCTGGCTGTCCTGGAACTCATTCTGTAGACCAGGCTGGCCTCGAACTCAGAAACCCCCCTGACTTTGCCTCCCATGTTCTCTTAAGACACTTAAATAGAGTTTAATTTTTGTTTTTGTTTTTGTTTTTTCGAGACAGGGTTTCTCTGTATAACCCTGGCTATCCTGGAACTCACTTTGTAGACCAGGCTGGTCTCGAACTCAGAAATCCGCCTGCCTCTGCCTCCTGAGTGCTGGGATTAAAGGCGTGCGCCACCACGCCCGGCATTAGAGTTTTAATTTTATGGGTGCACAATAACTAGTCTCAATTCCATGGTAAGTGGGACGTTATGTCAGCCTTAATTAGAACCCTTTAAATGTCTTGAAAGATGAATTAAGCCAAATCCTCCTCTGATAGGTGATCATAAAACTTAGGGAAAATATCAAGAGACTCATTACCAAAAGCTAAAGATTTGTGCTTGAAAAAAAAAAATTCACAAAAGGGAGGGCTATAGAGATGGCTCAGTACCTAAGAGTACTGGCTGCTCTTCTATAGAACATAGGTTCGCTTCCCAGCACCCACATGGTGCTTAACTGCAGTTCCCAGCAGTCCAACACCCTCTACAGGCCTCTGACGGTATTGCATGCATGTTGTGCACAGACATACACAAAATATGCATACACATAAGAGTTAAAAAAAATCATAAAAGAAGGCATGGTAGTATACACTGTTAATCCCAGGACACAGGAGATGAAGGCAACAAAACTTTTTGAGTTCAGGCAGTATGGGCTACAAGACAATGCAGTTATTCTTTTACTTAACTAAATAACATTTTTGGGGAGACAGGGTCTCTTTATGTTGGTCTGGAATTTGCTTGACTTGAACTCAGAGAGATCCACCTGCTTCTGCCTCTTGAGCGGTGGGATTACACACTAAGCCTGCCTGAGATATTGCCATAAAAGTGTGGTGGGACATGTCTTAATGTCTGCACTGTGCATGCTGAAGTAGCAGATTTCTGGGAGTTCCAGGCCAGCCTAGAATACAAAGAAAGACCCAGTCTCAAAAAGGAAACACAAACACACATATAAAAGCCAACAAAACATGCAGGATACTTGGTCAAGGCCTGAGTAGGGATCAGAAGATTCTGCTACTAACATGAGGATGCTCTCTCACCGTTTTTGTGCATGGTGGCTTCTTGTGTGGCTACAGATGGCAGCCCTTCCATCATCGAGGTCCACTGTTTGAAGCGAGACTCGGTCCCAGCCTCCTTGCCACCAACCATACCATAGTCCATGCCACTGGAGCTGAAGCCTGCAAAGAGATCACAACATGTCTATACGTTTCTTCCATCACAAACTAAATATTCCAGGATGAGCCCAAGAATGCCTTTTGACATAGTCTCTATACAGAAACAGCCGCTTGATTCAAAACTCTAATTCTGGGTCCTTCTGGATTAAAAGCTGTTGTCTCTTTTTTATGGCATAAAAAAGGATCATCTAATTAGGTATATCTCAGTGCTTACCTGCACCCACATTTTTCTGAGCAATCATTTGTGCCAGACAATTAGGGAGATTCAACCATTCTCTGACCACATCTGACACCAACATGGGAGAGTGAGTTGTTATGGATTCTAGTGGAAGAGAGGAAAAGCTACACAAAGGAACCTCACCATCTAGGGTTTAGGAGCCAGTACAAGGTCTGACTTGTGACATTCAGCTGTGCCTAGAGAAGGGTAAGAAGCCCACTGATACTCCAATATGCAGTTTTCAAATGAACTCCCAAAACAGGTAAGTTGCAGATTAAAGCCAACCAACAAAATGGGTCTACATAGCCACAGGAGTCTGGGGATAAGGGACTGTGGGTGAGTGGGGACAAACACTAGTCCCCATTCCAATTCAGTCAACAGGCTTTGGGGCTCTAGCCAGGCCCCAGCTCAGCTGTTGCCATTTGCTCTCCAGTGTAAAAGGATGCCTTAGGCCGGGCGTGGTGGCGCACGCCTTTAATCCCAGCACTCGGGAGGCAGAGACAGGCGGATTTCTGAGTTCGAGGCCAGCCTGGTCTACAAAGTGAGTTCCAGGACAGCCAGGGCTACACAGAGAAACCCTGTCTCAAAAAACCAAAAAAAAAAAAAAAAAAAAAAAAAAAAAAGGATGCCTTAGACTGGCTCTCCCTCAAGCTCTACTGATCCATCCAAGTCCTACGGAGGCCCGTGTCATGGTCTGCTTCCCCTGAGGGTTTATCCTACAGTCTGGCTTAGTTTTACTCATGCACAGATGGGGGCCGGGCGGGGTGTGGATCTGAAACTTTCCCTTCATCTAAAATGGTACTTATTTCTATGAAGAGTCCTGTTTCTCTACACATTTATAATTGAAATTACTAGCCCAACTGGTTGGTTGGAGGGTAAGGGTAGAGTAGAATTGAGCTTTAAATTTATTTTATTTTATTTTTATTTTTAACTGCATTTATCTGTGTGTGGGTCTAAGTGGCTGCACAGGCCAGAGAAAGTGTGTGAGACCTGAAGCTGAAGTGCTGGTTGTTGAAGGTGCTGGGACCCAGCCTCAGTGCTCTCTAAGAGCAATCTGCACTCTGGGCCAGCTCTCCAGCCTGGAGATTAGAGAATCAACCTACCAAACTCATCTTCAACAATGGAAAGAAAATGAGCCTGGAGACCAGGGGCACTGGGAGGCAGACGGTTGTCTAGGAGTCCTTGTGGCCTAAACACATGACACTTCTGCCTCTGAAAGGACAGTGGTCAAGGTGAGCAGCTGCAGGCTTCTGGAGGCATGGCTTTTGGCAAGGATAACCAAAGACACGAGGATTGGTAAGGAGAGAAGGAGGCTGTCCTCACACAACCCTTTTCTTTGAAGTTGTTCTAAACTGTCTTTTAACTCAGCAAATTAATGATATTTAGCTTAAGCTGTTGAGTTTTTCTGTGACTCATCAAGTGTAGAAAAGTGAAGAACCGAGCAGATCGCACCAAGCTTAAAGGGGACATCTGTGCCAGCACAATGCCACCAGAGTAAGAACAGGAGATACAACAACCCCTGGGAAGGTCCACGCTCTAACCCAGGACTGTAAAGAATGCCCAGTGAGGATAGGCTAGGCGTGTGGGGACTGCATGGGGTCCACAGCACTGTGCCTGCTCACCAGCAAGGACTCTTCTTGCTGTCATGTAGTAAGTACCATGGCACTGGGATGTGGACCATGCCCTAATGGCTGCACTCAGGTGACCCCTACCTACTTGTGAACTCATCAAGACCAAACTTCCTCAGTCCATGGTAGCTTTCTTCTGATTCTCCAACTCACACACAGTGTCTTAAGCCTGGTCAAAGAAGCCATTGAGTTCAACTTAATGAATATTTATAAATAGTCTAATTCAAGCCTGTCCCTGTATTAGAGGCCAAGGTACAATGGAGATAAGACCTGGTCCATTTCTTGCCTGGGACTCATTTCGCCCCTTACTTCTTGTCATCCTTGCAAATAGAACCCTTTACCTACCTTATCTGTCCCTGCCAGAATCACCCCTCCTGCCTCTGCCCACAGCACTGCACCCGCCTCTGCCCACAGCACTGCACCCGCCTCTGCCCACAGCACTGCACCCGCCTCTGCCCACAGCACTGCACCCGCCTCTGCCCACAGCACTGCACCCGCCTCTGCCCACAGCACTGCACCCGCCTCTGCCCACAGCACTGCACCCGCCTCTGCCCACAGCACTGCACCACTACCATTTGGTTAGGCTCATTTATCCTGGAGAAACTCTCCCAAATTAACTTCTCCTTAAGCTAACTGTGTCTTCACTCCCGTTCTAAGATTCTCCATTTAGTTCACTACAGATTAGAAAGTGAGAGTATCTGACTGCAAGTGTTAAGATCTTAGGTGAAGCCACCAATACTGAAGATAAATACATAAAAGAAACTACTATTTCATAATAACTGTAAGAGAAACTGTCACCCACAAGGTGAGCCCTAACACAACTGTGCCACACCTGGTATTTGATACAATTATCCTACTATGGACACAAATTTCTCTGCTTTCATTAAAAATTAAAAAATTATACATTTAGACAGAGAAAATGTGTGTTAGTGTGTGACATAGAAAGGGAAGGAGGGACAGGAAGGAAGAAAAAGAGGGAGAGGGAGAGAGAGAGAGAGAGAGAGAACCAACTGAGTCTGTTCTGTACTGCCACCTATAGGTCCCAGGGAACAATGCAGATTGCCAGGCATGCTGGCAGCACTTCTAGTCACTTNAAAGAAAAAAAAAGAGGGAATTTTACTTAGAAACCATATTTTGGGGTGGTGCTGGGGTTTTTTTTTTTGGGGGGGGGGGTTTGAGACCGGTTTCTCTGTATAGCCCTGGCTGTTCTGGAACTCACTCTGTAGACCAGGCTGGCCTTAAACTCAGAAATCTGCCTGCCTCTGCCTCCCAAGTGCTGGGAGTAAAGGCATGGGCCACCACTGCCTGGAGGGGTGGTGCTGTTTTGAGACAGGGACTTGCTGTGTGAACATGGCTGACCAGGTTGGCTTTGAGCGCTACAGTTGGGACTACAGACATAATAATTTACCATGTCCACTGGAAATGTTTTTCTAGTAGATGAGTGGCTTTGTTTCCCTGGACATATCACACTACTCCCATTTTTTAGTAAACAGATGGGAATAGGAGTCTTGTCAGAACACCATTTATCCTTCCAGGTATAGCTCTGTGGCGGAGAGCCCTGGGGCTAATTATATTTGATAATTCCTGTGTGTGGCTTTGAACAAGGAATGAGTCAGCACTCAGGTAATTCCCTGTAAACGTGCTTCCCACCTTAATTTGTAAAATAAAGGAGAGCTGATGACTGGGCAGATAAAGGGAAGGTGGAGCAAAAGGAGAGAGAGAGAGAGAGAGAGAGAGAGAGGAAGAAGAAGAAGGAGGAGGAGGAGGAGAAAATGGAAGAGGGAGAAAAGCAGAGCAGAAGCACAAGGCCTGGAGGATCCACCAGTTCTAAGGGGTTTCATAGATGTAGAAGATGGCAGTGTAGTGGTAGATCTACCCAATCTAGGCATACAGCATGTATTCATACGAACTGAGTCTCGCTTTCATTGCCGGGGAATATTTGGGTTAGAGATTTACCGCAACATAGGACCTTCTCTCTGGACCGAGACAATGCAACACAAACTGTAGATGGGTCATTATCACCCCAAAATCCAACTAGGAATATTTTAAATTTTGCTAAAAGCAGAGAATTAGAAACTATTTATTTCAGAAAGGCAGTGAGGATTAAACAGCTGTCATTCATGTATGGGTGCGTGCACACCCTGCATGCATGTGGTCAGAAGATGCAGGAGTTGATTATCTCTGTACCATCTGAGTCAGACAGTGGTTACACTCAGGGCATTAGGGGCGGAAGGTAGCTTTACCTGCTGAGCCATCTTGTCAGCCCTATTTTTTGGTTTTTGAAAAGGATCTCATGTAGCTCTTGATTCTCCTGCTTCTGTCTCCCGAGAGTGTTGGGATGACAGGTGGGTGCCACTATAGCTGGCTTGTCATTTGAGACATTTTGAGAAAACACAATAAAGGAGGCTTATTTAGAAATAATGTGATGGCTCATGCTTTTAATCCTAGGATTTGGGAGACAGAGGCTGGCAGATCTCTGTGAGTTCAAGGACTGTCTGGTCCATATAAAGTTCTAGGACAGGATACTTAGTGAAACCCTATTACTTACAACCAACAACCAACAAACCCAGAACAACAAAAACCAGAGGTACGTACTGTATGAAGGCACACTAAGAAACATCATTCTTGTTACCCTTTCACCCAGAAGTATTCTGCATATAATTTAAAATGCTCAGCAGCAGAAAGCCTGAAGCGTTTGCGGTTTGTTTGTTTGTTTGTTTGTTCTTTATGTAGTCCGGGCTGTCCTGGAACTTGCTATATAGACTAGGCTGGCATTAAAGGCATGCATCATCATGATCAGCATTTTTTTGTGATCTTTACCATTAATATTTAATATTTTTACAAAACTCAAGTCCTATATTATATTTAAAAGATATTTTTAGTAAAATCTTATTGTTGCAGGCTTAGTACATTACTCAGAACAGGCAGGTATGTAGGCATAGTGATATCATGCCAACAGTTGGGACACTGAGGTAGGATCAAGTTCAAGGACAGTAAGTTATGGAACAAGTTCTAGGTGAAGTAGTAAGGCTTGTCATAAAACACATTTATTATTTAAGAAAAAAAAATAGATCAGGTATGGCACAGACCTTTAATCTCAGCACCTGGGAGGCAGAGGATCTCTTGTGAGTTTGAGGCCAGCCTGGTATACACAATGGGTTGAATGAGATCCTGCCCCTGCCTCCAGAAAATTAACAGGAATAGAATCCAAATCACAAAATTTCAGTAAAATGTGAAAGTAAAAATGTGTTTTTGTCTCGTGAACTCTGATCTTTAGTATTTATAAACAATTAGGAATCAGCAAAATAATGACAAATAGCATAACTACCTAATAAGACACTGGTAACATTTTGTGTTTAGGCTTGAAGCCATGGCTCAGCAGGTAGGAGCACTAGCTGTCTTGCAGTGGACCTGGGTTCAATTCCTAGCACCTATATGATGGCTCACAACCAACTGTAACTCCAATTCTAGGGGTTCCAGTATTTTCTTTTGGTCTCTAGAGGCATTGTGAACATATGGTATGGTGTACAGATATGCATTCAGGCAAAACACAAACACAAAATAATAGAAAAAACTGTGTTTAAATAAGAAAAAGTATATTCTGTTAAAAAAACAAAACAAAACAAAACAAAAAAAACAAAAACAAAACCGAGCAGGATCATCGCCAACATGTCACTTCTTAGCAGACAGCAAACACTGAAGATGTTGTGAAGACCATCACTGGGGTAAACCTGCATCCATTCATTTATTCATTTATTTTTGGAGACAGGGTCTCATGTATTCCAGGCTGACTTCAAATTCATGATCCTTCTGGATCTATTTCTTGGGGTTTATATGCTGAAATGAAAGGCTTGTTTTGCTTACCATAGGTTGCCTGATACTCTAGTTTTCCTTTCCCTTTCTTTTCTGAGATAGAGTCTATCTGTGTAGCTCTGGCTGACCTGGAAAGTGATAAGTAGACTGGATAGCTTTCAACTGGCTGTGATCCCTCTGTCTCTTTTCTTGGGTGCTGTGATTATAAATATGCCTTGCTCGCTGCCTTTCTTTCTGACTGCTACTGAAGATGAACCCAGAACTTTGAGTAGGCAAATCTACCACTAAGCTACATCCCAACCACATGTGATACTAAGAAATGAGTGCGTACATTTTCATAGTCTCAGTGATTCGATTTGATGGGACCGGTAACTTCAGTCAAAAAAAGGGTTCATCACTGTACGTAAACCCCACTCATACCTGTTTATCACTCTTGTTGTACCTAACTTTTTACTTTTTCAGCGGAAACTGAAAGGGAACATGGAAGACTATTTCCTCCAACTCCATTCGGCGGTGGTGGCAGCACCCAACTTTAATCCCAGCACTTAGGAGACAGAGGCAGGCAGATCTCTGGGAATTTAAGGCCGGCCTAGTCTACCAATAACCAAAAACAAAACAAAACAAACAGGGGAGGCAAAAGGATAAGATGTCCTATTTTACGTTCGTATGCTGTCTCTAAAGTCTAAAGTTGGAACCTCCACATCCACAGTAACCAGCTCTGCCAGCAAGCTTCATCCTTTACTGAATCTCGAGTGGACCTTCCCAAGTCCTTAAGGGAGGCTTCCCCTACTGGCCACACTGGCTGTCCAGAGCCAGAGAAGAGGGTAGTCTAGACAAGCACAGCAAAGGGCCTTCTGATGTCAGAGGGGGAAAGGATTCCTCCAGCACTGGGGACAGAAGCCTGGCTTTGTGTATTTGCTCTGCCACTTCTAGCCTGGAGAGGCTATATCAGTTCTCAGGCCATCTGTAAGAAGACAGCTGGCGATCCAGGATCAAAGACACCTTCATCTTTACTACTTCCTAGCTCGAGCTGGAATTCCTAGGTCAGGGTAGGAAAACAGCCACCTGTCCAGTCAAGGACTGGTTCAGGTCCTCACTCTTTTTTCCTTTTTTTTTTTTTTTTAGACAGGGTTTCTCTTGAGTAGCTCTAGCTGTCCTGGAACTCACTTTGTAGACCAGGCTGGCCTCAAACTCAGAAATCCGCCTGCCTCTGCCTCCCGTGTGCTGGGATTAAAGGCATGCGCCACCACGCCCAGCTCTTTTTTCCTTTTTTATGGAGATTGGTATCTTCTTTATCAAAATAAATGCTGAGGTAAAGAAAGGAAGGAAGGAAGGAAGGAAGGAAAGAAAAGAAGAGAAAAAAGAAAAGAAAGAAAGAAAAGATCAATCCTAATATCTTGCCATGCAGCTCAGGTTGGCCTTGAATTTGTACTATTTTTGGCTCAATTTCCTAAGCACTGAGATCACAGGCATATGCCACTAAACACAGCTATTTTGTCTGTCTGTCTGCATACCTACTTACCAATCTACCTATTTACCTACCTACCTATCCATCTCATGCTAGGGTATCTCTGTATATTTCAAGATGGGGTTTCTCTGTGTAGCTTTGGCTGTCCTGGAACTCACTCTGAAGACCAAGCTAGACCTGAACTCACAGACATCCGCCTGCCTCGGCCTAGGCCTCCTGAGTGTTGGAATTAAAGGCGTGTACCACCACTGCCTGGCTTTTTTTTTTAAAGCATTGTTGTCTCACTGATTGAACTTTACTTACAATTACAGCATGTTGCCCACTTCTTTTTTTTTTTTTTTTTAAAGATTTATTTATTATATGTAAGTACACTGTAGCTGTCTTCAGTCACCCCAGAAGAGGACATCAGATCTCATTATGGATGGTTGTGAGTCACCATGTGGTTGCTGGGATTTGAACTCATCACCTTCGGAAGAGCAGTCAGGTGCTCTAACCCGCTGAGCCATCTCACCAGCCCCTGTTGCCCACTTCTAAAGAGAAAACTTACTGGACAAAAGCAATTTCAATGTCAAAAATGTCCTTACATGTGCCCCACCTACCTTTAAAAAGGCATGGCCTTAAAATTTTAGTGCACATTGAGAAGACGGCTTCATTAGTGATGTGGAACACTTACCCTTGTATATCCTTTCATAGACACAACCTTGGCCATGTGCAGCATTTAAAGGAAACTCAGTTGGCTTGTTTGAGTACATGCCATGTATAATTATATGCATGCTCACATGTGTGTTACTATGTGCATACGTGGGGTCAGGTATCAACCTTTGGTATTGTTTCTTAGGAGATATCAACCTTGTTTCTTTTTTCTTTTTTCTTTTTTTTGTTTGTTTGAAGGACAGGGTTTCTCACTGGCTTGTAGCTCAGAGACTATGCTATACTAGGTGACCAGTGAGTACCAAGGGACTATCTTTACTTCTCTGGGACTATAGGCATGTACCATGTATTGTAAAAATAGAGGGGTTGGGGAGATGGCTTAGCACTTAATACCCCTGACTATCTTCCAGAGGACACAGTTTGATCTCTAGCACCTACATGGTGGCTAATAACCATTTGTAATTCTAATTCTAAGAGATCCAACAGCTTCTTCCAGACTCTGAGGGCACTGCACATATGTGGTGCACAGACATACACACTGGCAAAATATATTTTAAAAATTACACTTTTTTTTTTTAATTAAAAAATTTTTTTTCCAAGACAGTATTTCTCTGTGTAGCCCCAGCTGTCCTGGAACTCACTCTGTATACCAGGCCTGGCCTCAAACTCATAGAAACTCCCCTGCCTCTGCTTCTAAAGTGCTGGAATTAGAGATGTGTACTACCACTGCCAGCTTCAGAATTTTTTTTTTAAAAAAATAAAATAAATAACATTAATAAGAAAAGGGAGCAGGAGAGATGGCTCAGTGGTTAAATGCACTGACTGTTCTTCCAGAGGTCCCAAGTTCAATTCCCAGCAACCACATGGTGGCTCACAACCATCTGTAATGGGATCCAATGCCATCTTCTGGTGTGTCTGAAGACAATGATGGTGTATTCACATACATAAAATAAATGAATCTTAAAAAAAGAAAAAAGAAAAAAAAGAACAAAAAAAGTTGGTAATACAAAGCCAAACACTACTATAGGACTGGACAAGCAGACTTTATACTAAGTGTTCCCACCACACAGAACATACCAGAACCATATCCAGGGATTGGCCCTTTGGTCGGAAGGTCTGGGAGCCCCACATTCAGCGCATTGGGTACCATGTTGTCCAAATGTGGCTTAGGCCCAACAGGATGAGAAGGTGAATGCTTCATGCTAGGCTGCCTTTGCTGCTGCTGCTGCTGTTGCTGCTGCTGCTGGAGAGCACTCACCATTCTTGCCAGCTGAGGGTGCAGCATCCATTAAGAAAGGACCCAAGAGAAATGGACAGATGATAAGCCAGTATCCCAAATTAGCTATTAAGCCAAAAGGTGTTTCTCACCCCGAGCACTAGGGGAACCTTCTCTACCCACATACCTGCTGTTCTTGCTGCTGGCGCACTGCTTGAGAAATCTTTCTCTGGTTCTGTAGCAACTGCTGCTGTTGCTGCTGCTGCTGCAGGAGAAGCTGACATGCCTANGAAATGGACAGATGATAAGCCAGTATCCCAAATTAGCTATTAAGCCAAAAGGTGTTTCTCACCCCGAGCACTAGGGGAACCTTCTCTACCCACATACCTGCTGTTCTTGCTGCTGGCGCACTGCTTGAGAAATCTTTCTCTGGTTCTGTAGCAACTGCTGCTGTTGCTGCTGCTGCTGCAGGAGAAGCTGACATGCCTACAAAACAACGAGGAAACCACAGCTTCCTAAGACCGGTATGGAGAGACTGCATGCTACAGGGCAGGTCAGTGTGTCAAAAGCATCTGTAACCAAGTTCTTGGTCTACAGCTAAGGTTACCTTCAGCCAAACTGATCTATCAACTTTTAGTCACACTTAACCATCTGCATAAAAGTTTGAACATCAAGTGACAAAAAGAAGGAAGTTAATGCAAAGATAAAAAGAGAAACAAATAACCTCTTCAGCAACAGGAAGAAAACAAGCCACTTACCAACTGAAACTGGGGAATCTGTGGAAGCTGGCTCAGCATGGCAATCTGTTGAGGAGATAACTGGGGCCCCACATTAAAGAGACCTGGATTCAGGCCACTGTTGGGGAACTGCTTGAGCATTGAGGCAGAAACCTAGTCAGAAGACAGAGGGAAAATCCTTAGAACTTATTCAAATACCCCCCCCCCCCTTGTGAAAAAGACTTGATGGCTCTAAAGCAAGGACTGCCATTTTCTTGAAAACTATCTGCAAGAACTACTCCCGAGTGTTAACAATGGCATCTAGCTCTGGGCTGTGAAGCCATTAAAAACCTTTTAATTCTAAGACTACCTAATTTCCTGCAATAAAAATGATGAAATTTTAAATCAGGAAAAAAAATCTTTAAGAAAAAAAATGATAACACTGGCTTCTGTCTAGTTGAGAGATTAGTACTGGAAACATCCCATACAAGACACGCTAAACTGAGCCAGGCAGTGGTGGGGCACTCCTTTAATCCCAACACTCAGGAGGCAGAGGCAGGTGGATTTTTGAGTTCGAGGCCAGCCTGGTCTACAGAGTGAGTTCCAGGATAGCCAGGGCTACAGAGAGAAACCCTGTCTCAGAAAACCAAACCAAACCAAACCAAACCAAACCAAACTAACAATAACAACAAAAAAGACATACTAAACTGCTTAGAGCTAATAGATATGTACTAGAAGACACCCCCCCCCCCCCCCCCCCCCCCCCCCCCCC